>JAWQFJ010029643.1:0-18503 GCA_034096865.1 Theodoxus fluviatilis | reverse complement strand
GGGGCGGGTTTCAAAATAGGTAGTCGATCTTGGTCGCAAGATCTTGCTTCGCAGTAAGAGCTAGCTAAAAAAGAAACTACCCAACGTGACGAAGTAATGCGCATGCGTAGACGTCACGACAAGAGGTGAACTAGCCACATTTCAATGGCCGACGTGTTGCCGGTTCATTCAGAAAACGCTCTATTTCGAGATACTAGCAACCCATCCAAAGAAAATATAAGCCATGCACAGCATTAATTTATCAAAGGTGTATGTTGAATGCATTAACAGATCGTGAAACCTCCTACAGTTTACACAACGAATGCAGGTCAACGCATCCACGCCGAACTTTTGTCTCGAATCTTAAAAGCTAGGCACCTCTCAAGCTGCCTCGCTCAATCTACGCTCGTCTACGATTGGCTCGATAGCAAGCAAAGAAAGAAACTGCCCATTCGGCGAGATCTACGTAGATCTACCGAGATCTTCGCATTTTGAAACCCGCCCCTGCGTAGATCTACCGAGATCTTCGCATTTTGAAACCCGCCCCTGTACACCCTTCAGTGTCATACTATCACTTGGCTACCGCAGTATTGTTGATAGGAATCCACTATGGCACTGTTTTAGTCATTACACAGTCAGCAAGGGACAATACAGTTCGGCAAAAGGTTGCTACGATCTCCTGTTGCGTATTCGACTTCACTTTGATTATGGGAAGCGTTCGAAGTTTCCTATCGATCATCACTGTGGTTCTTGGTGCTGTAATATGGCACACTGTTCGTTTATAGGGAATGGCAACATTGCATTGCCACTTTTAGTTCCTGCAAATCAGCAGTCATGGTGCTTGGTTCCTTCAAAGGCACTGGCTTGAATACATTTGTAGAGCGACTTGTCACCCATCTGCGCCACAGACTGCTTAACACTTAGGCCTCGATTGTTGGACCACTTGATCAAATCTGTTATCCACACACGTTTCTGCACTGTGCGAAGAACGTTAGAACGACTGATTCATGACTAAAGGTACCGCAAGATTGCATACACGGGAGAGACCCGATTCATGACCAGAGACGGGTTTTGCAGAAGCAACCCTAACGCATCATATGCGATCATCTCGCGAGATCAAAAGGTTTATTTTAATGTTCAGAGATGAGCGCTCACAGCGAGTGTCTGCGTGGACAGGTTCATGTAGGAGGAAAACTATAGGCTTCCTGTCCCATCTCTTTGTGTACTCAGTAGAAATAATTCAATTGTCCTCGTCACAATGAAGTTTAGGGGAATGTTGCTTGAAAGGAGATCAACGTGTGGATAAAAAAAGGACTTGAAGATGGACGGACAAAAAGAGAAAGGATCCGTGGATTAAAGTATGGTTTGCTGCAAGTTTTGGACAGGTCTTTGATTGAATGAGTCATACTGAATAAAGTCAGCCGATGAGGTTCGTGGCAAGAGGAATAGAGTCGTGAAACGAAATTTGGTGTTAAATGATCCGTTCGATTACACTGGGAAACTCTCCTTTGTTTCCACAGTTACCGCTGCGGTTGGAGCCATCAGAGGTATCATCAATGGTCGGCGCTGAAGTCCGAGTTGTTTGGAGGACAAATGTCCCCTTTGTCGTGACCTTGTCGGATTAAAGTCTTCCAATTCCTCCACGTTTTGATATGGTCTGTGAAGCTGTATAGTTCAACGCCCAATGCACGTACATAAACAATCCACCATATGAAATTTCATTGGATGGCGAAGAAACAGTCATTGAATGTTTTAGCGGTGCGTCTGATAGTCAGACAGACACGCACGAGCAGACAGAGTTACAAAAGATAGGACAAGACAGAACTCGACACAGGACAATACAGTAAAGGGCAGGATAGGACAGGACTCAAGACAGGACACAAGACAGGACACAAGACAGGACACAAAACAGGACACAACACAGGACACAACGCAGGACACAACACAGGACACAAGGCAGGACACAAGACAGGACACAAGACTGGTCACGACAATACAGTAAAGGACAGAACCCAAGACAGGTCACAAGACAGGTCACAAGACAGGACACAAGACAGGACACAAGACAGGACACAAGGCAGGACACAAGACTGGCCACGACAATACAGTAAAGGACAGGACACAAGACAGGACACAAGACAGGACACAAGACAGGACACAAGACAGGACACAAGACAGGACACAAGACTGGCCACAACAATACAGTAAAGGACAGGACAGGATAAGGACAGTAAAGGACAAGACAGGAAAAGGACAGTACAGTAAAGGACAAGACAGGAAAAGGACAGTACAGTAAAAGACAGGACAGGAAAAGGACAGTACAGTAAAGGGCAGGACAGTACAGTAAAGGACAGTAAAGGGCAGGACAGTACAGTAAAGGACAGGACACAAGACAGGTCACAAGACAGGGTACAAGACAGGACACAAGACAGGTCACAAGACAGGACACAATACAGGACACAAGACACGACACAAGACAGGACACAAGACTGGCCACGACAATACAGTAAAGGACAGGACACAAGACAGGACACAAGACAGGACACAAGACAGGACACAAGACAGGACACAAGACAGGACACAAGACTGGCCACAACAATACAGTAAAGGACAGGACAGGATAAGGACAGTACAGTAAAGGACAAGACAGGAAAAGAACATACAGTAAAGGACAGGACAGGGCAGTACAGTAAAGGACAGGACAGGATAAGGACAGTACAGTAAAGGACAGGACAGGATAAGGACAGTACAGTAAAGGGCAGGACAGGATAAGGACAGTACAGTAAAGGACAGGAAAAGGACAGTACAGTAAAGGACAGTACAGTAAAAGACTGTAAATGGCAGGGCAGTACAGTAAAGGACAGGAAAAGGACAGTACAGTAAAGAACAGGAAAAGGACAGTACAGTAAAGGACAGGAAAAGGACAGTACAGTAAAGGACAGGAAAAGGACAGTACAGTAAAGGACAGGATAAGGACAGTACAGTACAGTAAAGGATAGTAAAGGGCAGGACAGTACAGTAAAGGACAGTAAAGGGCAGGACAGTACAGTAAAGGACAGTAAAGGGCAGGACAGTACAGTAAAGGACAGTAAAGGGCAGGAGAGTACAGTAAAGGATAGTAAAGGGCAAGACAGTACAGTAAAGGACAGTAAAGGACAGTACAGTAAAGGACAGGAAAAGGACAGTACAGTAAAGGATAGTAAAGGGCAGGACAGTACAGTAAAGAACAGTAAAGGGCAGGACAGTACAGTAAAGGACAGGAAAAGGACAGTACAGTAAAGGACAGGAAAAGGACAGTACAGTAAAGGACAGTAAAGGGCAGGACAGTACAGTAAAGGACAGGAAAAGGACAGTACAGTAAAGGACAGGAAAAGGACAGTACAGTAAAGGACAGGATAAGGACAGTACAGTACAGTAAAGGATAGTAAAGGGCAGGACAGTACAGTAAAGGACAGTAAAGGGCAGGACAGTACAGTAAAGGACAGTAAAGGGCAGGACAGTACAGTAAAGGACAGTAAAGGGCAGGACAGTACAGTAAAGGATAGTAAAGGGCAGGACAGTACAGTAAAGGACAGTAAAGGACAGTACAGTAAAGGACAGTAAAGGGCAGGACAGTACAGTAAAGGATAGTAAAGGGCAGGACAGTACAGTAAAGGATAGTAAAGGACAGTACAGTAAAGGACAGGAAAAGGACAGTACAGTAAAGGATAGTAAAGGGCAGGACAGTACAGTAAAGGATAGTAAAGGGCAAGACAGTACAGTAAAGGATAGTAAAGGACAGTACAGTAAAGGACAGGAAAAGGACAGTACAGTAAAGGATAGTAAAGGGCAGGACAGTACAGTAAATGATAGTAAAGGGCAAGACAGTACAGTAAAGGATAGTAAAGGACAGTACAGTAAAGGACAGGAAAAGGACAGTACAGTAAAGGATAGTAAAGGGCAGGACAGTACAGTAAAGGATAGTAAAGAGCAGGACAGTACAGTAAAGGATAGTAAAGGACAGTACAGTAAATGACAGGAAAAGGACAGTACAGTAAAGGATAGTAAAGGGCAGGACAGTACAGTAAAAGACAGTAAAAGGACAGTACAGTAAAGGACAGTAAAGGGCAGGACAGTACAGTAAAGGATAGTAAAGGGCAGGACAGTACAGTAAAGGACAGGAAAAGGACAGTACAGTAAAGGATAGTAAAGGGCAGGACAGTGCAGTAAAGGACAGTAAAGGGCAGGACAGTACAGTAAAGGACAGTAAAGGACAGTACAGTAAAGGACAGGAAAAGAACAGTACAGTAAAGGATAGTAAAGGGCAGGACAGTACAGTAAAGGATAGTAAAGGACAGTACAGTAAAGGACAGGAAAAGGACAGTACAGTAAAGGATAGTAAAGGGCAGGACAGTACAGTAAAGGATAGTAAAGGGCAAGACAGTACAGTAAAGGACAGTAAAGGACAGTACAGTAAAGGACAGGAAAAGGACAGTACAGTAAAGGATAGTAAAGGGCAGGACAGTACAGTAAAGGATAGTAAAGGGCAAGACAGTACAGTAAAGGACAGTAAAGGGCAGGACAGTACAGTAAAGGACAGGAAAAGGACAGTACAGTAAAGGACAGGAAAAGGACAGTACAGTAAAGGACAGGAAAAGGACAGTACAGTAAAGGACAGGATAAGGACAGTACAGTACAGTAAAGGACAGGATAAGGACAGTACAGTAAAGGGCAAGACAGTACAGTAAAGGATAGTAAAGGGCAGGACAGTACAGTAAAGGACAGTAAAGGGCAGGACAGTACAGTAAAGGACAGGAAAAGGACAGTACAGTAAAGGACAGGAAAAGAACAGTACAGTAAAGGACAGGAAAAGGACAGTACAGTAAAGGACAGGATAAGGACAGTACAGTACAGTAAAGGATAGTAAAGGGCAGGACAGTACAGTAAAGGACAGTAAAAGGCAGGACAGTACAGTAAAGGACAGTAAAGGGCAGGACAGTACAATAAAGGACAGTAAAGGGCAGGACAGTACAGTAAAGGACAGTAAAGGGCAGGACAGTACAGTAAAGGACAGGAAAAGGACAGTACAGTAAAGGATAGTAAAGGGCAGGACAGTACAGTAAAGGATAGTAAAGGGCAGGACAGTACAGTAAAGGACAGGACAGTAAAAGACTGTAAAGGGCAGGACAGTACAGTAAAGGACAGGAAAAGGACAGTACAGTAAAGGACAGGACAGGAAAAGGACAGTACAGTAAAGGACAGTACAGTAAAAGACTGTAAAGGGCAGGACAGTACAGTAAAGGACAGGAAAAGGACAGTACAGTAAAGGACAGGACAGGAAAAGGACAGTACAGTAAAGGACAGTACAGTAAAAGACTGTAAATGGCAGGACAGTACAGTAAAGGACAGGAAAAGGACAGTACAGTAAAGGACAGGAAAAGGACAGTACAGTAAAGGATAGTAAAGGGCAGGACAGTACAGTAAAGGACAGAAATGGCAGGACAGTACAGTAAAGGACAGGAAAAGGACAGTACAGTAAAGGACAGGAAAAGGACAGTACAGTAAAGGATAGTAAAGGGCAAGACAGTACAGTAAAGGACAGTAAAGGGCAGGACAGTACAGTAAAGGACAGTAAAGGGCAGGACAGTACAGTAAAGGACAGTAAAGGGCAGGACAGTAAAGGACAGTACAGTAAAGGACAGTACAGTAAAGGACAGGAAAAGGACAGTACAGTAAAGGACAGTACAGTAAAGGACAGTAAAGGGCAGGACAGTACAGTAAAGGACAGGACAAGATAAGGACAGTACAGTAAAGGACAGGACAGGATAAGGACAGTATAGTAAAGGACAGTACAATAAAGGACAGTAAATGGCAGGGCAGTACAGTAAAGGACAGGAAAAGGACAGTACAGTAAAGGAAAGTACAGTAAAGGACAGGAAAAGGACAGTACAGTAAAGGACAGTACAGTAAAGGACAGTAAAGGGCAGGACAGTACAGTAAAGGACAGGACAAGATAAGGACAGTACAGTAAAGGACAGGACAGGATAAGGACAGTATAGTAAAGGACAGTACAATAAAGGACAGTAAAGGGCAGGACAGTACAGTAAAGGACAGGAAAAGGACAGTACAGTAAAGGGCAGGACAGTACAGTAAAGGACAGTAAGGGCAAGACAGTACAGTAAAGGACAGTACAGTAAAGGACAGTACAGTAAAGGACAGTACAGTAAAATACTGTAAATGGCAGGACAGTACAGTAAAAGACAGGAAAAGGACAGTACAGTAAAGGACAGGACAGGAAAAGAACAGTAAAGGGCAGGATAGCACAGTAAAGGACAGTTAAGGGCAGGACAGTACAGTAAAGGACAGGAAAAGGACAGTACAGTAAAGGACAGTAAAATAAAGGACAGTAAAGGGCAGGATAGTACAGTAAAGGACAGGACAGGAAAAGGACAGTACAGTAAAGGACAGGAAAAGGACAGTACAGTAACGGACAGGGCAGGACAGGACAGCAAAGGACAGTACAGTAAAGGACAGGAAAAGGACAGTACAGTAAAGGGCAGGGCAGGACAGGACAGTAAAGAACAGTACAGTAAAGGGCAGGACAGGAAAAGGACAGTACAGTAAAGGACAGGAAAAGGACAGTACAGTAAAGAGCCGGGCAGGACAGGACAGTAAAGGACAGGGCAGGACAGGACAGTAAAGGGCAGTACAGTAAAGGGCAGGACAGGAAAAGGACAGTACAGTAAAGGGCAGGGCAGGACAGAACAGTAAAGGACAGTACAGTAAAGGGCAGGACACAAGACAGGACAGTACAGTAAAGGACAGGAAAAGGACAGTACAGTAAAGGGCAGGACAGGAAAAAGACAGTACAGTAAAGGGCAAATCACAAGACAGGACAGTACAATAAAGGACAGTACATTAAAGGGCAGGACACAAGACAGGACAGTACAGTAAAGGACAGTAAAGGACAGTACAGTAAAAGGCAGGACACAAGACAGGACAGTACAGTAAAGGACAGGAAAAGGACAGTACAGTAAAGGGCAGGACAGGAAAAGGACAGTACAGTAAAGGACAGGAAAAGGACGGTACAGTAAAGGACAGTAAAGGGCAGGGCAGGACAGTACAGTAAAGGACAGGAAAAGGACAGTACAGTAAAGGACAGGACAGGAAAAGGACAGTACAGTAAAGGACAGGAAAAGGACAGTACAGTAAAGGACAGGAAAAGGATGGTACAGTAAAGGACAGTAAAGGGCAGGGCAGGACAGTACCGTAAAGGACAGGAAAAGGACAGTACAGTAAAGGACAGGAAAAGGACAGTACAGTAAAGGACAGGAAAAGGACAGTACAGTAAAGGACAGGATAAGGACAGTACAGTAAAGGACAGGAAAAGGACAGTACAGTAAAGGACAGGAAAAGGACAGTACAGTAAAGGACAGGACAGGAAAAGGACAGTACAGTAAAGGACAGTAAAGGGCAGGGCAGGACAGTACAGTAAAGGACAGGAAAAGGACAGTACAGGAAAGGACAGGAAAAGGAAAGTACATTAAAGGACAGGAAAAGGACAGTACAGTAAAGGACAGGAAAAGGATAGTACAGTAAAGGACAGGATAAGGACAGTACAGTACAGTAAAGGACAGAAAAAGGTCAGTACAGTAACGGGGAAGGGCAGGACAGGACAGTAAACGGCAGGGCAGGACAGTACAGTAAAGGACAGGACAGGACAGTACAGTAAAGGACAGGAAAAGGACAGTACAGTAAAGGGCAGGGCAGGGCAGGACAGTACAGTAAAGGACAGGACAGGAAAAGGACAGTACAGTAAAGGACAGAACAGGAAAAGGACAGTACAGTAAAAGGCAGGACAGGACAGTACAGTAAAGGACAGGAAAAGGACAGTACAGTAAAGGACAGGAAAAGGACAGTACAGTAAAGGACAGGAAAAGGACAGTACAGTAAAGGACAGGAAAATGACAGTACAGTAAAGGACAGGAAAAGGACAGTACAGTAAAGGACAGGACAGGACAGTACAGTAAAGGACAGGACAGGAAAAGGACAGTACAGTAAAGGACAGGAAAAGGACAGTACAGTAAAGGACAGGAAAAGGACCTGCAGTAAAGGACAGGAAAATTACAGTTTAGTAAAGGACAGGACAGGGCAGTACAGTAAAGGAAAGGAAAAGGACAGTACAGTAAAGGACAGGACAGGAAAAGGACATACAGTAAAGGACAGGACAGGACAGTACAGTAATGGACAGGACAGGACAGGACAGGAAAAGGACCTACAGGAAAGGGCAGGGCAGGACAGGACAGTACAGTAAAGGACAGGACAGGAAAAGGACAGTACAGTAAAGGACAGAACAGGAAAAGGACAGTACAGTAAAGGACAGGAAAGGGCAGGGCAGGACAGGACAGTACAGTAAAGGACAGGAAAAGGACAGTACAGTAAAGGACAGGATAAGGACAGTACAGTACAGTAAAGGACAGGATAAGGACAGTACAGTAAAGGGCAGGGCAGGACAGGACAGTAAAGGGCAGGGCAGAACAGGACAGGACAGTACAGTAAAGGGCAGGAAAAGGACAGTACAGTAAAGGGCAGGGCAGGGCAGGACAGTACAGTAAAGGACAGGACAGGAAAAGGACAGTACAGTAAAGGACAGGACAGGAAAAGGACAGTACAGTAAAGGACAGAACAGGAAAAGGACAGTACGGTAAAGGACAGGAAAAGGACAGTACAGTAAAGAACAGGAAAAGGACAGTATAGTAAAGGACAGGAAAAGGACAGTACAGTAAAGGACAGGACAGGACAGTACAGTAAAGGACAGGAAAAGGACAGTACAGTTAAGGACAGGAAAAGGACAGTACAGTAAAGGAAAGGACAGGACAGTACAGTAAAGGACAGGACAGGAAAAGGACAGTACAGTAAAGGACAGGAAAAGGACAGTACAGTAAAGGACAGGAAAAGAACCTGCAGTAAAGGACAGGAAAATTACAGTTTAGTAAAGGACAGGACAGGGCAGTACAGTAAAGGACAGGAAAAGGACAGTACAGTAAAGGACAGGACAGGAAAAGGACATACAGTAAAGGACAGGACAGGACAGTACAGTAAAGGACAGGACAGGACAGGACAGGACAGGAAAAGGACCTACAGTAAAGGGCAGGGCAGGACAGGACAGTACAGTAAAGGACAGGACAGGAAAAGGACAGTACAGTAAAGGACAGAACAGGAAAAGGACAGTACAGTAAAGGACAGGAAAGGGACGGTAGAGTAAAGGACAGGACAGAACAGTACAGTAAAGGACAGGAAAAGGACAGTACAGTAAAGGACAGGACAGGAAAAGGACATACAGTAAAGGCCAGGACAGGACAGTACAGTGAATGGCAGGACAGTACAGTAAAGGACAGGTCAGGAAAAGGACGGTACAGTAAAGGACAGGAAAAGGAAAGTACAGTAAAGGACAGGAAAAGGACAGTACAGTAAAGGACAGTACAGGACAGTTTAGTAAAGGGCAGGACAGTACAGTAAAGGACAGGACAGGAAAAGGACAGTACAGTAAAGGCCAGGAAAAGGACAGTACAGTAAAGGACAGTACAGAACAGTACAGTAAAGGGCAGGACAGGACAGGACAAGACACAAGACAGGACAGTATAGTAAAGGACAGGACAGGACAGGACAGTAAAGGGCAAGACAGGGCAGGACAGGGCAGGACAGGACACAAGACAGGACAGTGCAGTAAAGGACAGGACAGGACAGGACAGGACAAGACAAAACAGGTGGCTGAAAGGGAGGGCGTGCGTACAGCTGCACATGCGCGAGCATATAAGCAGAAAGAAACCGTGACAGACACGCACAAGGACACATACGATCAGACACAGGCAATCACGCTGACACACACAGAGACAAACAATCCAGCAGATGCGCACGCAGGAACACTGATATACGGAAGAAGTTTGACAGCAAAGGTTTTATTTTCTAAATTCCTTCAAGTAAACAAAACCTGATGCACAAGGTCACAAGGCAAATCATGGTCAAAGACAAATGTTCGATGTGATGCATTTCGTTTGGAGGTGAAATCGACAGCTTTCTAGTAGCAAGTGATAGTCAGTATAGACCAACCGCCCACCAACCAACGCGCATTCTAGGATCATTTGCAACAATCAGCGTGGCGGCGTGGGGGATTCTGACGTCAAGGTAGCCATGGCTCTTGTACATTTTCCTGCTGACGTTGCGGTCTGCAGAGGCCGCTCCATTGTAAACAATCCTGTTACAGAGTTAAATCCCTCTTCTTTCGGTGCATACGTAATGCCCGTGTAGACCTTTGAATCCACCTGTAAACTGGTAGCCCCACATTCCTATCCAATAAATCACATCTGTTTTGAACAAATATACCGTCCATGTCATTACAGACTGAAGGAAGACCCTCCATGCAATACATTTATACACAGTTCTGCACAATTGCTAGGGATCACTCAAGAGGTGTTAATATCACAAGGGAATTAAACTTTGATAGAAGTAAACGAGTTAATATGTACATATACCTATTGCGAATCTCAACGTAAAAAAAGAACAAGACTCTATTTAACATTTTAAAAATATTTTATTTACACTCGGCGAATAAGAAGGCCAACACTCAACAACCCTGAGTTGTAAATTGTCCGTTGACTAAAAATGGACTGTCGGTGTCACGTGACTCCCAAGTTCCTCGATAACGGCCCAGCGTAACTCTTCAAGCTGCAGATGAGATCCCTACAAGTATGTTGGGTAGACTAATGAGATCCCTACAAGTATGTTGGGTAGACTAATGAGATCCCTACAAGTATGTTGGGTAGACTAATCCTAATCTAAAACCGATCCGCTCAAGCATATTTTTCCCGACACCTTAGATCATTTTAAAATTAATGTTTAATCACAAAGTGCACAGAATTTCCTTCAAAAGTGTATTAAAAACAGTATAATTTGTGTAGTGGTGATGAGTTGTACCATATTAAACACGTGCGCACTGAATATGAACATTTCATTTTCAGTGTGCAGATAATTCTGTTTGCAATCCAAGTGAACACAAAACGGTCAATTGCATTGGTTTCTAGCGAAGCGGAATTCCCTCTAGCTATGTCCTGTAAAAATGCACTGTGAGAAAATGCAAGAGTCTCCAGTTTAAAGTGGCATCACATAAAATTTGAATATAGTTGCAAGTAATGCAAAATCAGAGTGACGACGAGGGAGAGTGTCCCTCGAAAAGCATCCCCACCAAAATAAAAGATGACGGTCTTTCTTCTTCAGTCAGCAACAGCCCGGTAGAATTTTTCTCTTGCCCAGGTCATTCTGGCTCCCATGCGAGTCTGCCTCAGAGGAACGTGCATAAATGGTGTTTTTGAGACTGAGCCTTTCACTTTGGTCTCCCCTTAATGGTTACAGAGACCGCAATGCACTAAGGATGCCATTATGGAAACAAACAAACAGACATGGAGACAGTCAGATATAGGCACACACAGTCAGGCGGACACACGCACAGATAAAGAGTGACACAGACATACACACCATTTCCTTGGTTTTGAAAGCGGAAAGGTCGCGAAAGAAATGGTCGAGCGAGCTTGGACAACAGTGAATGATGCAAAGATTTACACACACGCAGAAAATCGATCTTTGCTCCATTATGAAACACTTAACCTTTCTCGCATAAAACTTCGAAGGGAGCACGTGTGTGTTCTTCCTGATACCATCATGCGCTAACGGCATTAACTGTCGTCATGAAATCGTGTGCTGTGCTCGCCTGTTGTCGACGTCATGACCGACATAATATTTCACTTCATCTCACAAATTGCTGGATAAGTCGATTCTGAACACTTTTAATACATAACCTATTGAGAAAGAGGACACAGTTCTCGGTAGTTTGATATCAGAATGGCAGCTGTGGCCCCCCCAAAAAGACAGCGAGGTCGCCAAAAGAATTTGGTAGGGGTAAAGATGACCATTTTGAGAAAATGTGGTTTAAAGTTCAGCTTAATCAGTCTCAAAAGGGTAATTTGCTCGTAGGTGGAAGATATAAAGTGGATTGACACCATAGCCGATACTACTTTGCAAAAGAGTCAATTCTGTCCAGTTTGACCTCCCCATCAGTGTGTATGGTTGCAGCGCTGGGGAAGTGATGCGACTTTTCCATTTCGTAGGAGCAAGACACGCAGGAGAAAGATAGCACGCTATGTTTCTTTCAAGTGTTTTCTTTTTCTTCGAGAGATGACCCTTCCCATTCTGTGTAGGCCTTTGCAAGCTTGCAAACTCTTCTGTAGTGATGGTGTGTGTGTGTGTGTGTGTGTGTGTGTGTGTGTGTGTGTGTGTGTGTGTACCTAAGCGTGTACGTATTATGACCACACTAAGTCCATGTCTCTTTGATTGCCTGCTCTCTCTACAAGATGCATCCTCGCGCATACATGTATGCATTTTTGTTGGCGTGCGCACGTGTATGCATATGTTGCATACCTCCCTCCTCTCTGGGTAGGCATTTTATCTCACTGTGAAATTGTTTGAGCTTTTCTAGTCTGATCGCCTTTTCGAATAAATCAAAGCAAAACTTAACGCATGCCCAAAAGCTCATTCTTTGAGTCGGTCGCTGCTGTACAAAATATTTGATAGCAGTCTACAGGAGATAGTGAAAGATATGGACAGCAAAGGGCGAGACAGACAGACAGACAGCCAGGCAGGCAGACATACAGACAGAATGACACACACACAAGCAGACTCACACATGCAGACTCACACATGCAGACTCACATATGCGGACTCACACATGCAGACTCACATAAAAAGACTCGCATATGTATACTCACACGCAGACACACGCGCAGACAGACAGACACGCAGGCAGACAGACACACAGGCAGACAGACAAACATGTAGGCAGGCAGACATGTAGGCAGATATGCAGTCAGACAGACACACAGACACTCAGACAAGGTTAGGTTAGGTTAGGTTAGGTTAGGTTAGTGTAGTGAAGTGTAGGTTAGGTTAGGTTAGGTTAGTGTAGTGTAGGTTAGATTAGGTTAGGTTAGGTTAGGTTAGGTTAGGTTAGGTTAGGTTAGGTTAGGTTAGGTTAGGTTAGGTTAGGTTAGGTTAGGTAAAGTTAAGTTAGGTTAGGTTAGTTTAAGTTAGTTTAGGTTAGGTTAGTTTAGGTTAGTTTAGGTTAGATTAGGTTAGGTTAGGTTAGATTAGATTAGGCTAGGCTAGGCTAGGCTAGGCTAGGTCAGGTTATGTTACGTTAGGTTAGGTCAGGTTTGGCTAAGTTAGCTTAGTTTACGTTACGTTAGGTCAGGTTAGGTTACGTTACTTTAGATTAGGTTAGGTTAGGTTAGGTTAGGTAGGGATGAAATGTAGTAGAGAAGAGAGAGGGTAGACAGAGGAAGAAAATAGAAGGAAGAGAGATGGTGGATAAAGAGAGATATAAATAACAGAAAAAAAAGAATAAAAGAGAAAAGAAAAATAATAGAGAGGAAAAGATAGATATGAAAAAAACAGAAGAGATGTATGTTTCTATATTATAAATAAGATTAAAGAAAGGCAAAAGAGGAGCGAGCAAGCGAGAGAGAGAGAGAGAGAGAGAGAGAGAGAGAGAGAGAGAGAGAGAGAGAGAGAGAGAGAGAGAGAGAGAGAGAGAGAGAGAGAGAGAGAGAGAGACTTTGACTTTGAATTCTTTATTGCAAGGCCGACGGCCCGTCAAAATTTTTACAGTTGTTCTGAGCATATTGCTTTTGCATTCATGAAAAATTTGGCGAAAGCAAAAAGGAAGAAAATGAACATACATGCTTTAGTTTCCTTCTTGAAACACAGCTAAGCAAAGGTGGTGGTGGAGGGTGGGGGATGTACATGGTGACCAAGAATCAAGCAGGGTCTTACCCCGTCATACAGTGTGCTTATGCAGGTACAAACAAGTATATTATTGTAGATTAGGTTACCATGGTTCAAGGCGGGTCGTGGGGTATAAAGTGGGTCAATTTTAGCTTTTTGATCTCGGATTGTTCGTGGATCTCTAATAAAACAATGCAACTAAGATTGCTCGTCTTGGAGACGTTGACGGCGGCGTTTGAGCGCATAATGTATAAACATAGCAACATATTTCGTCTTAATGTATCCCTGTCCATCAATCAAAAAGGTAAAGCCTCTGTTATTTAAATACTGGATATACCTTTTTACATATTTTTCTCTAAGATCGTTATACATTTCACATTCTAACAGGAAATGAATTTTATCTTCTACATAATCTGTGCAAAATGGACAGTGTGTGTCCTCTCTGCTGAACGTGTTGTAAGTGCGCAGGTCACTTATTCATAATCTAAGGCGTATCATTGCATCCCTAAACTTTCCCATTTCTATGGTACTAAGATATTTCTCACATTCAAATTAATCTTTATGGACACTGTATACCAGGTAACGTTCGCTTTCATTTAATCTACTATGTCATTCCTGTCTGAAGCAATCTTGAGATAGATAGATAGAGAGAGAGAGAGAGAGAGAGGATATATATATATATATATATATATATATATATATATATATATATATATATATATGTGTGTGTGTGTGTGTGTGTTTTAGACAATATGAAGAAAAGTTCCTGTTAATTCCTTTACTTTTGTTTTACTTTGGCACGTCGTTAACACAGTCACACAGAGGGGTAGGTGCATCGTAGATGTTTGCAAGTATGCTCATTCACCCACAGACATAATTGCACGCACGGACAGAATTACGACAAAGGATTGCAGCAGGTATGGAATTGTGTGTGTGTGTGTGTGTGTGTGTGTGTGTGTATGTGTGTGTGAGTGTATGCGCGTGTGTGTTTATACACCAGTTCACTCAAACGTGCAACAGATATGAGTGTCCCAATAAAAAGACGCTTTATTCCTGACTTATACTTTTATCCTCCACCCACCCCTTTTTTCATGATCACAAGCATCCAGCCACAAAAATAAACAAACGAGCGCACAAAAATCCCATAGAACTAGGTTATCCGACTTAAGTTTTTAATAGAACCCCTCGCCCCCTCCCACCCCACCCCACCCGCCCCCACCCTCCTCCCAAAAAAGCCCACTAAATATACGATATCTCTACCAAATGATAAGGGAAACTAAAAATCTAAAAATATTTGGCTTCCTTTTTTTCTATGTGGGCTGATTACTCGAAATCACTCTACAGGACTATAGTCTCCACTTCACTTGGGCGCTCAGAATTAAGAAAAGGTTCCAGAGACGGGCCACACTAGTAGACTTGTCCGTGGAGAGGGGTGTGGGAAAGACAGCCAAACTGGCGGGCCACACAACCTAGTAGGCCACAGCATCTGTTTGGCATGCGATCATGATCGGTTAATTCACAGTGACTTCGCAGGTCTTTACACAGAATGACAAAAGAATCTGGAGATTCGGAAGAAAAAACTTCCTAAACACGCAGCCAATCAGACGTTATGGCCACCCAACATGTGTGGCCCGCCAGTTTTGGTTGTCTTCCTCACACCCCTCTCCTCAGGTGAGTTCACTAGTGTGTCCCGTCTCTGGAAGCCTTTCCCAGAATTATTTTTACTGCTACCTTAGATCAGGTGTAGCTTACCGCAGTGTCAAGGGGAATATGCCATGGATGCTTCTAGGTAAAATAAATTGGATTGGATTGATGAGCTTTTCGGCCTCTCAGCCTCTGTAGGCTATGTAAGGCCACTGAGCAGGGAACAATCATTAGAGATGATCCAAATAAAAGCAATTCAAGTCACACTTTCTGTAGTAGACCCACGAAGGGTAGGTAAAAAGAAAAAAAATGAGATGAGGGCAATGCAGAGAAGGGGATCTGCGATGTGGCTTCAGTGGTGGGTTTAATGGGCGGATTTTGTTAAGAAAAGTCAGTTTCTTTGTCAACCCCTCTTCTGGTTGCCTTCCACGCTCCACCCCCACACCTGCTCACCTCTCACGGCAAGCGCGCCAAGAAGCCCATGAGGAGGCGTAAAGGTCCTTGGGAACATGAAAATCCCAACACGAATGTGCTGATCCGGACAAGAAACCTGTGGGTGCTCAAATGTGCAACACCGTTCTCCATTAGATATGCGTGTGTCAGGTGCATGGGGTCGGGTATTTTAGCTCGGGTCTCCGTGGCTCGCAGCATTTCTTCTGTGTCACCATGATGAAGTTAGCCATCTTGTGCGCTGTGCTTTTGTCCAGCACTCTGGGTAGGCCTGTTTGTTTCCTTTCTTCCAGTTCTTTTGTTCGCGGTTTTCTCTCCAGTGTTTTGCAAATGTGATTGTCTATGATATTCTTTCAAGAGAGTGGGTAGACGGATGTATTGTCTGTTTGTTTCCTTTCTTCCAATTCTTTTGTTCGCAGTTTTCTCTCTCGTGTTTTGCAAATGTGATTGTCTAGGATATTCTTTCAAGAGAGTGGGTTGATCATCAATAGTATGTAATATTAGTGAATGCGATAGAAACATCGTGTGGCCTTTTTCGTTCACAGACCCCATAGTGTGATTTTCTCGTTGGCAAACTTCTCCTCAGCGTCGTCATCTTTCTTGTCTTGCTGCATGACGATAATGGAGAATTTTCTTTCTTGGTGCATCGTTTTTTTGTGTATTCTTTTTGAGGGGGGTTCTGTTTTGGGCTGTATGGCACTTTTTAGATACTTTTCTTTGCTACATGGTAATTCTATAATTTTTTTCTCGCTGCATGACAGTTCTGAAGATGCGCTTATTTCTTGCTGCATGGTAATTGGAGAGATTATTATTTAGTTTCTACATTTTTCTTGCTACACGACAATTCTAGAGATTTAGTTTTCTTCCTACATGGCGATTCTAGAAATGCCTCTTTCTTGCTGCGTGGCAGTTCCGTTCCAGAGTAGGTTTTTTTTTCTTTCTTGTTGCATGGTAATTCTAGAGGGTATTTTGTGTGGTGATTCTAGATACGCTTTTTGCTTGCTACATGGTCAATCTAAAGATGCTATTTTCTTTATGCATAGTAACGCTAGAAACGCCTTTTTTCTCTTGCTGCATGACGATTCTAGAGATACCTCTTTTTTGCTGCATGATAATTCTATGGGTTTTTTTCTTCTTTTACTCTATGGTGAATCTATATATGCCTTTTTCTTGCTACATGGTAAATTTGGAAATGTTATTTTCTTGATGCATGACGTTTCTAGAGAAGCTTTCTTCTTGCCACAGGATAATTCTACAAATGCGTTTTCTTGCTGCATGGTAAATCTAAAGATGTTATTTTCATTATGCATAGTAAATCTAAACATGCTTTTTTGCTGCACGAATATTCGAGAGAAGCTTTACTCTTGCCACAGGACAATTCTACAGATGCTTTTTTCTTTCTTCTCTTGCTACGTGGTAATTCAAGAAAAGCCTTTTTCTTGCTGCATGGTAATTCTAGAGATGATTTGTCTTGCTGCATGTTCATTCTATAGTTTTTTCTTGCTGTCTGGCAATTCTAAATAGGCTTTTTACCTGCGGCATAATATTTTTAGAGATCTTTTTTTTCTTGCTGCATGGTATTTCAAGAGATTTTCTTCTTGCTACTTGACAATCCTGCAGATCTCTTCCTTGCTACATGGTAATACTAGAGATTTGTTTTCTTGCTGCAAAGTAAATTCTAGAGGTTTGTGTGTGTGTGTGTGTGTGTGTGTGTGTGTGTGTGTGCGTGTGTGTGTGTATTGCTACATGGTAATTCAATATTTTGTTGTTGTTGCATCTGGAGATTCTTCCGTTTTTCTACGTGTACTAAAGCTGTTGTTTTAACATTTTTTCTCGATCGTTCTCTTTTTCTGCTCAAGCGCTCGTAACTGTTCTATTATTTTCCTTTCTCCACTTTGGAGAAATGGAATGAGGGTGCAGCATTTCGCTATGCGCGGTGCTCCCATGAAGGGTTCACTATACGTGGCACAATCAATCACAGTTACCTCGCTTTGACCAGGCCACCAGGCTCGCAGGGAAACAACTACGTGGAATGCCAAGACGCCCTCAGCAATTGAGCGATGCATGATTTGTCAGATGTTGAAATGCAACATCAGGTGTAAATTACACGCTTTATTCGAGCGATTAACGGTTGTAACATCAAGTTACCATACTACACCCAAGTTGAAAACGGGCATCTGCTGCTGTTTCTGAAGATAAGATCCTTGCTTTGGTATGTATGTATTTATCCCTATAATGGGTGCTGAGACCACACATGTTTGTCCTCTTGTTATCGAGCTACTCGGATCGTCAGTCCTTTACCATCCCTACTCCAAGAGGAGCACGTAATCTTTCTGTGGATGGCTGGGTCAAAGTTAATGTTCACGTTTTCAGCTCCACTCGCATGGTTTCTTTCTCTTCCTACTTCTCCTCCAATTGCTCTCGACACTTGTTGTCGTTGTTGTCAATTCAGTTGTCTGTTTGTATGAGTTTAATCCTGATTCTCAGCACTCGTTTTTTTACCCTCTTCTCCTATTCCTACTGCTCCTCTTGCTTCTGCGCCGCGTGCTCCCTCTTGCCCCTGCCTCTGCTACTGCTGCCTCTGCTCCGCATCTTGCCCTCTTCTGCTTCTGCTACTG
>JAWQFJ010029642.1:0-25251 GCA_034096865.1 Theodoxus fluviatilis | reverse complement strand
CATCCCCTGTCATGGCGATGCTGATTCTTCACACGGAAAGTAGAGCGCCTTACTTAATTGATGGTAAGTTAGCACCCTGTGCATGCACTGTGTACGGTGTGTGTGGGCCTTTGTGGGGTGGGGATGGGGTGCGTGTGGGCGTGAATGAATGTGCTGTAAGTATAATTATGTGCATGTGTTGCGCGCGCGCGTGTGTGCTTGTATGCGCACGTATGCATGAATGTGTGTACGTGTGTGTGTTTGTGTGCATGTGTGTTTGGTGGCGCGGAGGAGATTTAAGGTGTCGCCATCTTTGAATTTCGAGAATGCTGCGTTTGCATTTGACTATGTTGTTAGTGACGTAAATCAGGTTACTGTTTTCTCCGATATCTCTTTGTAGTTTCAGGTCCACTCAAAATTACCAGCTTTACAACGTTTTACCACCACCACCACCACTACTACTACTACTACTTTTACTACTACTACCACCACCTCCACCACCACCACTACTACTACTACTACCACCACCACCACTACTGCTACTACTACTACTGCTACTGCTACTGCTACTACTACTACTACTACTACTACTACTGCTGCTGCTGCTGATGCAGCATCATATTTATAACTATTTTCAGTTGGGTAATTGCAGTGTTAATCTGTTTCAGGTTTGTCGATGCAACCTTGTAGAAGATGGCTGACTGTCACGCTGAAGTCTTTGCGAAGAACCAGGAAATAAACGTGACAAACCTGGGACATATTGGTATTAAATGTAAGTACCTTTTACGCCATGAATACATGCATATTTTAGTTAAAGCAAATACAACAGAGAAAACTAAACCATTATACATGTGAGGGCATCGATGGGTCACGGCACTGCGATGCAGCCTTGTATGAGGTCATGAGCCAGCATCCGGTTGAAATACTCCCTGGGGAGAGGAACTGACGTCAGGCGTCAGTGAAGGATTGATCAAGTGGCCCAGTTATCAGGGGGTAAAATGGTTTGAGACCCAAACATGGGTGATAATTCGTTACATAAAACCACACTTTTACCTGTACCTCCATCACCTCAGAGAACTTTCGGGGCCTGTTATAGTAGCTCGACTGCCAAGGGCCCCAAGCAACACGAATATGCTTGTACCACGTGGTCATTAGTGATTGCAACTCTGCTAACGGATGTTGGACCTTAGTCATTTTAATGAGTTTTTACTGGAACTTGTGTGTAGTTGTGAGTAGATGCTCTGGACACTTGCGCCCAGATAAAGGAATTGCAGAGGGGCCTCACCCAGTCTGAGAGGAACCTAAAGCAGCAGACAGAAGGCATGCGCCTCAAGAGGAAGACCAAGCACAGGGCAGACAGACGCGCGGACGCTGTGGCTGGGACTGCCACTCTCGCACTGGTCTCCACAGTCACAGCAAGTGATGTCAACGGGACGGGGCTGGCCCTCAGCAGCACATATCCATGGTCCTCCGGGACTGACGGACGCTTATCCCTGTGTGTAGCTAGAAAAATCACAGATAACACCGCTGCTTCCATCTTATTGATTCCACACGTCAGAATTTCATACATCATTGTGCAGAGAACAGAGTGGTAATCAGTAAATATCTCAGTGTCTATGAATCTGATGAAGACGTCTTTTCTTGTCGTTTCAGCTCTTCCAATACGCCTTGCTCGTAGACCCTGTGGTCCCAATTGTTCCTTGCTGAAAGATGGCAAAGCACTAATAAACAACGACAAGCCATCAAAACCTCGTCTTCCCGATCTGCTGTCGGAGCCCTACAGATTCTGTGGCACTCGCGGCACACGTTCCCTTCAAGATGTTCAGTACTGGCAGGTGAAGGTGGAGCTCATGCCCTGCAGAGGACAAGCCATGATGTGCGACATGTCCTTTGTCGAGTTTGGAGTAGCTACGAAAAGGGCCCTTCATGCGGCAAGCAGGACCATCATTCCATGTGAAGACTTTGCCATCACAGTGAAACTTGCCCTCCATCCTCAAAGAGACAGCCGTGTGCTTTCAGTCAAAATACAGGAGTCTGCTTGCAGCAACGTCACTGATCTGAATCTTGAGATGAAGAACGATGACTTTACATGGAGATGGGGCTTCCTCATTGACGTGCCCAAACGTCACATGACTTTGTATGATGTCAACGCATGTCAAAAGTTGTACGACTATGAAATCAGGGCAGGTGTTCTTTATCCTGTCTTCAGCGTGGTCTACCCACCTACGTTGTCAGGTGTCCACAGCTGCATTACGGTGGAGACTGATCAAGATCTTACGCTGACTTCGCAACTGTTCGCCCTGTTGAAGGATACTCTAGAAACTGTCAAAGCCCTCCAACCAATAGCACACACAGAAGAAGGCAGCTTTGCAGACAACGACTACCCCGGTGATGTCGATACTGAGGATGATGGATACGATGAGAGTGAGGACGAAAAGGATGATCAAAATGAAGGCAATGATGCGTGCAACATGGAAGTGGAATATTTTTCCGATGAATTTGTTGAAGTAAGCGACGAAGAAGATGACGACGAGGGTTATAACAAGGAGGACGATGAGGAGATGGATGACAACAATGATGGTGATGATGAGGCTGAGGCTCGAGCTGACGAGGGAGAGACGAAATGATTGTGCAGAAAGCAATGAGTAATGAAGTCTAGACACTGACGCTGAATGTAAGCCATGACAGAATGGGAAACTAGTGCGTTGATTAGCATGTCCAGGGTAGTAAGTAGAGAGAGCGGTATCTAGAACCTCTGACAAAAGTAGAAAAGCGGATCCGATTTTAAAGTGCCATTAAATCCTTTCACTGTAAATGCAGTTTTTGTAGTTGAAAAAGTTTGCAATTTCATCTTTGAATGACATTCGAATATAACAGAATATTTCTTCAGTCTTCGTGTTCGCATGTAAATGCTTTTCGCGAGCAGATGCGGATTGTGGTGTACACACATTTACTTTGACTGCTTTTAGTTGGGCTTTTTAACTGAACAGGCGTTTTATTCTTATTTCTGCTCTGTAGTATTGTATAAAGATCTGCAGGCTCAAGGTATTTCTTGCAGAAGATGCTTCTATATTTCTCTTCTGTTTGTTTCATTTTGATAACAGTCTATACAAAGACGAAGATTTGAATTAAAGTCATTTTATCCTGAAGATATTTGCTTTATGTCTCATATAATTTTATTTTGTGAACATCGTATCCCACAGTGACGTATCTTCCATGTAAAAGCAGCATTAGGCGACCAGTTCATTGCTTCACGTAGATTGATCTCAATCTTCTAGAATGTTTGAATGCACGGTTGGATGTAACTGATCTCAACCTGTCCATTCCACACTTCAAAAGAAGGCTATCTTGTCATTGAAATGATGAATGAGTAGTAGGTGTTCATCACCACCATGACTATCGCCACCGCCATCGTCATGGTCATCATCATCATCATCATTATTCATCATCCATCATCAACATCCATCATCATCCCTCCTCCTCCCCCTCCTCCTCCTCCTCCCCCTCCTCCTCATCCTCCTCCTTCTCCTCCTCCTCCACCTCCTCCACCTCCACCTCCTCCCTCCTCCCTCCTCCCTCCTCCTCCTAATCCTAATCCTAATCTTAATCCTCCTCCTAATCCTCCTCCTAATCCTCCTCCACCTAATCCTCCTCCTCCTCCTCCTTCTAATCCTCCTCCTAATCCTTCTAATCCTCCTCCTCCTCCTAATCCTCCTCCTCCTCCTAATCCTCCTCCTCCTCCTAATCCTCCTAATCCTCCTCCGCTTAATCCTCCTAATCCTACTCCTCCTCCTAATCCTCCTAATCCTCCTCCTAATCCTCCTCCTAATCCTCCTCCTAATCCTCCTAATCCTCCTAATCCTCCTAATCCTCCTCCTCCTCCTCCTCCTCCTCCTCCTCCTCCTAATCCTCCTCCTCCTAATCCTCCTCCTCCTAATCCTAATCCTCCTCCTAATCCTAATCCTCCTCCTAATCCTAATCCTCATCCTAATCCTAATCCTCCTCCTAATGCTCCTCCTAACCCTCCTCCTAATCATCCTAATCATCCTAATCCTCCTAATCCCCCTAACCCCCCTAATTCCCCTAATCCTCCTAATCCTCAATCCTCGTCATCATCGTCATCATCGCCATCATCGCCATCATCGCCATCATCGCCAATCGCCAATCGCCAATCGCCAATCGTCCGTAGTCGTCGTCGTCGTCGTCGTCGTAGTCGTCGTAGTCGTCGTAGTCGTCGTCGTCGTCGTCAGTCGTCGTCAGTCGTCAGTCACCCGTCACCCGTCACCCATCAACCATCAACCATCAACCATCACCATCACCATCACCATCACTCATCACCATCACTCTTCAATAACACTCCCACCCACCCCTTCTCCCTGAGCGTTTCGTAAAGGGCGATTAATCTGCAAATTCCAGATTTGACATGGTTCTACCGTAACCAACTTTAGACATTATATTGTCATTCTCTCCTCATAGCATACCAAAGATTATAGGCCGTAAAACTCCATTCATTCTTTCTTTATGCATTCCCTCTTTTGTTCATTCATTCCAGCCATGTGTTTCACTGTCACGTTCCATTCCTTCTTGTTGGAGGTCAACGGACTAGAACATTCTTTTGTTCACAATATTAAGTTTCTAACAGACAGAAAGGCATGCGTGCCATTTTAATTCGCACTTCAGGATTGTGAGAATATTTTTCAGCGAAGTTCTCCATGGGCATTTTTCTGTGGAGAAACGGGCGAGTCACTCGGAATTCTTAGTTCGTGGACTCGACTACAGACACATTTTGCTCAGTTCCACCCAAAATAAAAATCTCGAATGCAGATACCGGTCAAACTCAACTGGTCATTACGACGAAAATATCAAAAACGACTTACCTTACTTACCTCCGCTAGATACGGTTGTAAAACGCAATGATGGCTGATTTCGAAGCAAGTCTTGAAGTGTCTGCTTCGAAAAGGAACGATGAATAAGAACTCAAGAAAACTGACGATCCTTCCGATTGTGCAATCCAGATTTCTTATCAGAGCTTTCTGTCTCTACTCCAGAAAGTCCTCTCACTTTTTCTGCTATCCTTATAATGATTGAAGGAAAAAATAGCTTCAACGCGTCTTCTTATGCCACTCGGAAAACAGGAATCCTGCAAATTTCCAATAAATATATTTCAAAACTTTTCTATGACCTTTTTGAAAACTTTCATGACATTTTCTCGCACAAACCTGTGAACATTTACAATTTTTGCACTGCTAAGGGCTGAAAATGAAATCTGTATAAAATGAATGCAAAAAAACAACAACAGAAGAAAAACGTCAAAGACTTTCAAGGGGGGCAAGAATGACACGTTGATAAGCACGATTTTTAAAATGTTGGCCGATGTAGATATTTCACAATTTTCCCATGAATTTTCAGTTTTAGCCTAAATTTCGTAACATTCCGATGCCATTGAAAAATGTTTAGCAAAATTCAAAACTTTTCCAAGTTTTTAATTACCTCTGGAACCCTGGCAAAAGGCAATTAACTGGGAAAATCATACTCGACTACCTCGTTTTCTATCAAGCCCTTGTGATTTTCGTAATCAGTGGCTTTAGCCTGCAAAATCTGAGACAGTGAAACTCCAGTCATCTTATCTGCCTTCACTCTGTGGTTTGGGGGCAAGAATTGACCCACCGTGTCTCCCTAGGTGTTTTGTAAGATTCGAATAACTAGGAAAATGGTTTAAAGCGGGTTGAGACCCATATATGGATGATGAGTTGCAAATTCACTGGGTCTTAGTTTCATTCTAATGTTTTTCTGTGATTAAAGACCTTAGCCTTCAGGGGTGGAGAGGTAATAAAACTCCATCGATCCATCTGTCAAGAATTCATTTGCTTTTGTTCTAACCGACTCCAGTGATTTGTCGTCGTTGGCCTTGTAAAGTCTGCAAAGGCTGAAAGGCCATAAAACTCCATTTGTTCATCCATTCATGACCCTCTTTGCAGACTGCATACATACACATGACCCTCTCTGCAGACTGCATACACACACACGACCCTCTCTGCAGACTGCATACATACACACGACCCTCTCTGCAGACTGCATACATACACATGACCCTCTCTGCAGACTGCATACATACACGACCCTCTCTGTAGACTGCATACATACACATGACCCTTTCTGCAGACTGCATACATACACGTGACCCTCTCTGCAGACTGCATACATACACACGACCCTCTCTGCAGACTGCATACATACATATGACCCTCTCTGCAGACTGCGTACATACACATGACCCTCTCTGCAGACTGCAGACATACACACGACCCTCTCTGCAGACTGCATACATACACATGATCCTCTCTGCAGACTGCATACATACACATGACCCTCTCTGCAGACTGCGTACATACACATGACCCTCTCTGCAGACTGCATGCATACACATGACCCTCTCTGCAGACTGCATACATACACATGACCCTCTCTGCAGACTGCATACAGACACATGACCCTCTCTGCAGACTGCATACATACACATGACCCTCTCTGCAGACTGCGTACATACACATGACCCTCTCTGCAGACTGCATACATACACATGACCCTCTCTGCAGACTGCATACATACACATGACCCTCTCTGCAGACTGCATACATACACGTGACCCTCTCTGCAGACTGCATACATACTCACGACCCTCTCTGCAGACTGCATGCATACGCATGATCCTCTCTGCAGACTGCATACATACACATGACCCTCTCTGCAGACTGCATACATACACATGACCCTCTCTGCAGACTGCATACATACACATGACCCTCTCTGCAGACTGCATACATACACGTGACCCTCTCTGCAGACTGCATACATACACATGACCCTCTCTGCAGACTGCATACATACACATGATCCTCTCTGCAGACTGCATACATACACACGACCCTCTCTGCAGACTGCATACATACACATGACCCTCTCTGCAGACTGCGTACATACACATGACCCTCTCTGCAGACTGCATACATACACATGACCCTCTCTGCAGACTGCATACATACACATGACCCTCTCTGCAGACTGCATACATACACGTGACCCTCTCTGCAGACTGCATTCATACACACGACCCTCTCTGCAGACTGCATGCATACGCATGATCCTCTCTGCAGACTGCATACATACACATGACCCTCTCTGCAGACTGCATACATACACATGACCCTCTCTGCAGACTGCATACATACACATGACCCTCTCTGCAGACTGCATACATACACGTGACCCTCTCTGCAGACTGCATACATACACACGACCCTCTCTGCAGACTGCATACATACACATGACCCTTTCTGCAGACTGCATACATACACACGACCCTCTCTGCAGACTGCATGCATACACATGATCCTCTCTGCAGACTGCATACATACACACGACCCTCTCTGCAGACTGCATACATACGCATGATCCTCTCTGCAGACTGCATACATACGCATGATCCTCTCTGCAGACTGCATGCATACACACGTTCAGGCATTCCCTCTGCTCCGTGCACTACTTCCACCTCAGGCGAGTCATGGCCGGAGTCGCTCGATGCCCCCTCATGAATGTCTGTCTAAAACGGCCATCCTCAAACAAAACTTGACATTGCAATCTCCACCCTACCTATAAAAAAATGTTCTCACGCTTAGGTGATACACGACTCCGATCATTGTCTATATTCAATCTTTTTCTTCCCGTGGTCCACACAGAAATATATCGTAAATCGTTCACTTATTATGCTACAAAGATACTGAACTCTTTAACTATTTCTGTCAAAGATTAATCAAATCTGCGGGCATATAAAAAAACTTGTAAAACTCTACCAAAACAAACCCACAATAATGAGGGGTGTGTGTGGTGTGGGGTAAGAGATAACGCAACGGAATGACTGAGAGAGAGAGAGAGAGAGAGAGAGAGAGACAGAGACAGAGACAGAGAGAGAGAGAGAGAGAGAGAGAGAGAGAGAGAGAGAGAGAGAGACAGAGAGAGAGACAGAGAGAGAGAGACAGAGACAAAGAGAGAGAGAGGAGAGAGAGAGAACGTTTGAGTTCACATTCGTCTTAATTTGTCACGATGCTTTTATTTTGCGGGCCACTTGAAAATGGACATTAATTGAACAAGCGTATACCCTCAATTGGCAGACGGGGGAGTGGCCCACACCGTGAACGCAGTCCCTCATCATCACCCTCCCCAAGAAAGGCAACTTACAGCTATGTCAGAACTACAGAACAATCAGCCTCATCAGCCACCCGAGCAAAGTCATGCTGAAGATCTTACTGAACAGATTGAAGCCACAAGCAGAGAAGATCATCGCTGAAGAACAGACAGGCTTCAGACAAGGGCGCAGTACAACGGAGCAGATCTTCAACCTCAGGATACTGTGCGAGAGGTACCTACAACACCAACAGGACCTCTACCACGTCTTCGTGGACTTTAAGAAGGCTTTCGACAGGGTATGGTATGCAGCGATGTGGGCTACCATGAGGCTGTACAACATCAACGCCAACCTGATCAGAGTCATAGAACACCTGTATGACGATGCCACAAGTGCCGTATACTTCAACAGCAGCATTGGGGACTGGTTCAGAACCACAGTCGGAGTGAGACAAGGCTGTTTGCTCTCTCCCACCCTCTTCAACATCTTCATGGAAAGAATAATGACTGACGCCCTAAAAGACCACGAGGGGACAGTCAGCATTGGTGGCAGAACAATCACAAACTTACGTTTTGCTGACGACTTAGATGGCCTGGCCGGAAGTGAATAGGAGCTGGAGAACTTAGTGGAGCGCTTAGACACAACCTCCACAAACTTTGGCATACAGATTAGTGCAGAGAAGACCAAACTGATGACCAACAACACCAACGGCATCAGCACTGACATCAAGGTATGTGGCGAGAAACTGGAAACCGTCAACAGCTTCAAATATCTGGGAGCAATTGTCACAGATGCAGGATCCAAACCTGAAATACTCGCCAGAATTGCTCAGACCACAGCAGCACTCACAAAACTCAAGACTATCTGGAAGGACAGGAACATAGTCCTCAGCTCAAAGATCAGACTGATGCGCGCCCTGGTCATGTCCATATTTCTGTATGCCTGTGAGTCATGGACACTAACAGCTGACTTGGAGAGAAGGATACAGGCCATGAAATTGAGATGCTTTCGACGACTCCTCGGCATCTCCTACAAGGACCGCATCACAAGCGAGGAAGTCCGAAACAGAATCAGGCAAGCCATCGGGCCCCATGAAGAACTACTGACCACTGTGGAAAGACGCAAACTAAAGTGGTGTGGGGACGTCTCACGATCATCAGAGCTTGCCAAGACTGTGCTACAAGGCACAGTAAAAGGAGGGAGGAGGAGAGGCAGACAAAGGAAAAGATGGGAGGACAACGTCTCAGAGTGGACAGGGATGAGGCTCAGCGAAGCCTTGAGACAGTCCGAGAGGCGAGAGGAATGGAGAGAGCTGGTTGTCAGATCATCTGTGGTGCCCCAACGGTCGTCCATACTACGGACAAGTTAAGTGAAGTGAAGTGATACCCTCATTAAATAAAGTAACTGAACTGACCTGACCTGACCTGACCTGACCTGACCTGACCTGACCTGACCTGACCTGACCTGACCTGACCTGACCGGAACTGAACGGAACGGAGCGGAACTGAATCAGGCTGCTCGGCTTTGAAGGTCTGCTGCTGTACCCCGGCCAGGGGCTGCTCCAAGCAGCTACAGAGGCTGTCGGGGCACATCGGGACAGGGTCAGATCATTCAGATCCAACCGTGAGTGTACGCATGCACACAAGCAAGAAGACATTATGTCAAAAGTGAAAGACCGTTTGATGACATTTGCCCCCATCTCTCTGTGTGCTGATGTGTGTCCGCCTGTTTGTCAGTTCGTGTGTCTGTATGTGTGCTGATGTGTGTCCGCCTGTTTGTCAGTTCGTGTGTCTGTATGTGTGCTGATGTGTGTCCGCCTGTTTGTCAGTTCGTGTGTCTGTATGTGTGCTGATGTGTGTCCGCCTGTTTGTCAGTTCGTGTGTCTGTATGTGTGCTGATGTGTGTCCGCCTGTTTGTCAGTTCGTGTGTCTGTATGTGTGCTGATGTGTGTCCGCCTGTTTGTCAGTTCGTGTGTCTGTATGTGTGCTGATGTGTGTCCGCCTGTTTGTCAGTTCGTGTGTCTGTATGTGTGCTGATGTGTGTCCGCCTGTTTGTCAGTTCGTGTGTCTGTATGTGTGCTGATGTGTGTCCGCCTGTTTGTCAGTTCGTGTGTCTGTATGTGTGCTGATGTGTGTCCGCCTGTTTGTCAGTTCGTGTGTCTGTATGTGTGCTGATGTGTGTCCGCCTGTTTGTCAGTTCGTGTGTCTGTATGTGTGCTGATGTGTGTCCGCCTGTTTGACAGTTCGTGTGTCTGTATGTGTGCTGATGTGTGTCCGCCTGTTTGTCAGTTCGTGTGTCTGTATGTGTGCTGATGTGTGTCCGCCTGTTTGTCAGTTCGTGTGTCTGTATGTGTGCTGATGTGTGTCCGCCTGTTTGTCAGTTCGTGTGTCTGTATGTGTGCTGATGTGTGTCCGCCTGTTTGTCAGTTCGTGTGTCTGTATGTGTGCGTGTGTGTCTGTGTGTACGCGCGCGCGTACAAGTGTGTGTACGTATGTACGCGTGTGTGTGTGTACAAGTGTGTTCGTACGTACGTGTGTGTGCGTGTGTGTGTGTGCATGTGCGTATTGGTGCGTGCGTGCATTTATACTTGTGTAAGCTTAAGTGTGTTTGTGTGTTTGCGTTCGCATGTGTTTTGTGTGTGTATTTAAGCGTGTATGTGTGTGTGAGTGTGCGCGCACGCGCGCGCGTGTGCGAACGCATGTACGAGTTTATGTACAGATGCATATCATGTGAGCCTGTGTTTGTATGTTTGTGTAAGCGTAGGTGTGTATGTGTTTGCGTGCGCAGATGTGTTTGGTGTGTGTGTGTGTGTGTGTGTGTGTGTGTGTGTGTGTGATTGTGCACACGCGCGCGATCGTGCGCGTGTTAGCGTGTAACTGACAAGAGCAACGAAAAGGCTTGAGCCCCACAGCGCTCCCATGTATATGTGGAATGAGTAGACTCGCTTTCTTAAAAAACGCACGTGATCTAAAATAAACTGTTCTGTGTGGACAGGATGCTCTGGAAGTTGCAGAACAAAACAGCTTCTACATTATGATAATTTTTGTCGGGTTGTTGAATTGGACATGTATAAATCATAGATACACTGTGCATTTGAACAAGGCCGGGGACCTAAATAATGTTGTATAGGACATTCTTATTAACGTACCCTGCAGGAGTTATCCTCGGCGCTCTCTGTCGAAAAACAACGCGTTAGGTAGAACCACCTAGTTCCGGTCGATTCTCCAAGCGTCTGCACTGAATACTAGATCTTTGCTAGATCGCTCAAAGTACATGTATGTGGGGGTGGAAAACAGTACTGTGTCATGTATAGCTCAAATGAGTAGCAGCAGATAACTGTTTAGTTCTGGCTTGAATTGACAATTTCGTTTCCCTGGTCTGGCGAGGACCGAAAATTCACTCTCAGGCTCATCCAGTCGATGAGTGATCAACTTGCCCGCACGGCGTAATGTATAGGCCTAACTTGTAAGATCGGGTCGATGATGACAAGAACATGGCATTAAAACACACAAAAAGTTTCATTACAACTAAAATCCCCGATTATATTAATAACTGACCCTTTTTACACTTACAGCTAGTACTCAAACTTTACAACGCAAACAAAACACACCTGCGGGGAGTTTTGTGGTCTCGCATCAAAACTCGATGCACGAGTGATCGTTTCACTATCTGATCCGACAGGGTATTCCAGCAAACAAGCAACTACTGCAACTTCATGAAGTTATTGAAATCTCAAAGTGTGATGTCAGACATCGATTGATCGATCGAGTTCGACTGCAGCTGCCGGTTGCATTCTCGAACATTTCGTCTGCACTTAATACTATAGATCGCTCAACTTAAGTATGTGAGGGTGGAAAAACAGTACTGTGTCATTTGCCATAACCATCGTGGCAAAATTATTGATGGAAAAGTTGTCAAGCTACATGACATTCCAGCAAACAAGCAACTATACTGCAACTTCATGAAGTTATTGAAATCTCAAAGTGTGATGTCAGACATCGATTGACCGATCGAGTTCGACTGCAGCTGCCGAATCAAACGAAAGCGCTGCTCCCATTAAGCTCGTTTAAGTTGCTTGTGATCGTTTCGCTATCTGATCCGACAATAATTACTAAACATTGATATCAAAAGCACTATTCAAAATTTTTGGCGGGTGGTCTACCCCGCACAACTAAAATCTACGGTTAATATCATCTCCACAACTGCACAAGCCGAACTACGTGAAGTTATACATTACGCCTAGTGCGCGTAAGTTGATCGACTCGATGATAGTGAATTTTCGGTCCTCGCCAGACCAGGGAAACGAAATTGTCAATTCAAGCCAGAACTAAACAGTTATCTGCTGCCACTCATTCGAGCTTAACATGAAACATTATATCACTTTAGATCGATCGTCTGCTGGCGTAGTGACTATGGTTCGATCGCGTTCGTCTGCTAGCCAGCTAAGTACGTACGGTGAGGTTTGTTTACTTATCTTCTGTGAGTTTTGTGCAGAAAGTATACATTAAAACAGTCTAATATGACTATTTTCGATTAGTTTTTAATGTAATTAATCTTTTTGCATGCTTTAATGTCATCCTTTTGCCACAATCTAGCGATCACCCCATGAGCTTTTATTTTTACCAGTCTACCTGAACTAGTGGAAGTAAAGGGAGAGAACTCGAGCTGAATTTCCGTTTCAGAAGTGAGTGTGTGCGCGCGTTCGCGCTTGTCGTTAGTTGTCAGTAAAGAAAAAGTAATGACGGTTGGATGAATTAATTCGAGATCTAGATATTGGTGACAAGTCTCTTTATAAGTAGGTGCGTTATTATAACATTTACCTTTACCTCCTTTTTCGCAAATGCCAACCAATATCCATTCAAATGACGGCACTTTATTTCTAACCGGCTTAACTGTGTAAGTACATGGCGTCATAGTTTTTTCATACATGTAATTTCATTTTAAAAACTTAAAACTCCATGAACTGATGTCACGTAGACTGCAAAAATGACGATGATATGCTAACAAACAAAATGCAGACGTTGCTTCCAACTTGTCAGTTCCTTCAAACACGAAAAACGACAGCCATTCTGTGGCACTCAGGTGTTTCGTGGCGTGGGGCAAACTAATGCCATCCACAGTTCTGTCTTTGACAGAACGTCAATCTGCTGCTCTTTCAGTTAAACTGACCGAAAATGAATGGGATAAACTTCTGCAAAGCTTGTCCTGTCAAATATTCATATTCATCAACGATGCTCGAAGCATGCAAAACAATTTCTGCTTCTTCTGTTAGAGTGAAAAGTCCAATATATGGCTCAGAGTCGATCTCCTGCCTCCAATATTTACCAAGGACTTAAGAAACAGTAATTCGAATGCGTCACTCGCAAATCTGCAGAGGTCAATTTCTCGTTATTACATCACTAATGATACGAGACACGGAAGAGGCTAGGCATTGCAGTTCGTCTTTGCAAGCATTACAAATGGGTAAAGTAGATCTACTTTACAGCACACATGCTAAAATCGATGGCTTGTCCCGTTATTCCGTGAACAAGGACTATTTCAGTGCAACTCTACTGGGTAGTGAGTTAGTGTTCCCAACATTGTCTGCCGGGAGCAAAGGCAACTAATTCCATGAAACTTAACTACCATGGTTATCACTTCACAATCCCTGCACAGAGTACACCATAAATTGTGGATGGCCACCCATAAAAGTTGCTATTTGCATCTCAATCTATTCCCGCCACACCGGTACGAGTTGTTGATCGCGACTTAGCCATGCAGCATCAACACTTCTATCAAGTGCTAACATTGATTTTGATTTTAATTTTAAAATGCAAGGACAGTCATACAGACACGAACGCATTTACCCACATGTACATGCTTTCAGATACATACTCATGCAGAAGTTTACGCACACGCGAGCATTAGCACACGCCCGTCAACGCTCGTGAAACGGCATGAGAGAAGGCCGAAGGCAGCTTCAGAAGCCACCTACTGGTCGTGTTCAAGACGATGAGTTCCAGCGACGATGTTTCTGTACAATATCTTTCGCCACGGAAGTCAGTTTGTCGTCACAGGGAATGCTGCCCTTGATGATGAGCTGGGCGGACAGGCATTGTAAAGAGCAGTAACTCCGCAGTAAAGACTTCACCACCTCATGGATAGCACAGTCTTCAGGTGTCTGGCCCTCGGAGTTACAGTAGTCTGGGTGAGCACCCGCTCTCAACAACGTGGTCACAAGGTCAAGCGTTCTGGAGACCACCTTGTAACCCTGTACTCCAAGATGAAGAGGAGTATTTCCCAGATAGTCCCTGGCATTTATGTTTGCTCCGCACTCTAATAAAAACTCTATCAAAGATATGATGTAGGAAGAAGGCAGTGAGTCATTTTCGTGCAGCGAAAGTAAAACCATATGCATCGGGCTGAAGAGCAGCAGACCTTTTGGGAAAAAGTGAATGAAGTACCTAGTGAGCTCTTGCAGGCGTTGCTTCTCTCCACCAGTTCTATCGGCGATGAGACATAGTCCAATGTACTCGAGAACCACGAAAGATAGATGGCTGTAGAAACTGACGGGGTACACATCGTCTTCGTCGATGGGGTCACGAACCAGGACGTGGATACAGCTGTCCAGACTCGGCACTAAGTCCCGAAACAATAGCTTTTCCCCACTCCAAAGCCTGTGAAAGTGCTTGTCGGCGAGTTTCCACAGCCATTTGCAAACACTGCTAGAAGGCAGGACATGGCTGCCCTGATTAACCAAGCACGATAACGTATCGTAGTGGTCATGCTCCAACAAATAGGCACAGATGTCCTCAAAATTCGGATTCTGATATACACCGATTATTCCATCTTGTCTCTCTACGATGGCTAGGCATTCCATCATTAGGGTGTAATGGTCATTTCTGCGTCCTCGCAGTTCTTGTAACGTGCGACTCTCAAGCACGTTCCCAAAGGCAGGTCTGGGCAGGAAGACAGGCTTGGGGCGGATGATGGATGGATCTCTGAACCTTTCCTCCATGGCCAGGCACAGATAACGGAAAGCTCCGTCCATGTCGTGTGGAACAAGTTCGGTTGCGTGGCGCTCCAGCGTGTCCTCGATCTTCATCGTGGCAAGCAGGACCTTTGCAAGACCCTGAAGATAAGAGTCGAGACCGATGAGGTAAGCAAAGTTTACTGTGTGACTTCTATGCTTGGCATTTGATTTTAGCAAGAGGAGTAACCATCCGATCAATGCCTTACATTTAAATTCTAACACATACACTTGAATGCCTGCACGCACGCATGTACACACACACACACACACACACACATACGTACACACACACGCGCGCGCGCGCCATGAAACATCTATCGATTTGCCATCAGAACAAGCAATATATTTTTTACCTGTGTAGATAAAGTCAATATCTCTTCTCCCTGTTCTGCCTTTGTCTCCTCACAGACCTAGGTGCTTTGGGGTGCTTCCTGCAGATAGGGCTACCTGTGCCAAACTGCAACTGTTCTCCGCCACCTCCTCCGTGCCTGTTCCAAAATTTCATGGAATCCTCTCTTCACCCATGTTCTGCAACAGTGGAGCTATGTTCATCCACGCAGGCAGTTTCAAGAGTTGTCTAGTTGTGGACTGATGTCCGTGAGGTCAGCGTAAAGTGATGAGTTTGGTAGTGAGATGTGTTGAACCCTTTGTTTCTAATGCATGTAGCACGTGATGTGGCAGAAGAGGAAGTGACTCATGAGCAGAGAAGAGAAAAGAATGTCTGCTGTTTGGAGAACCTAGTTGTTCCGCTGCTTCATGCTTGTGGGATTGTCTTTCTTCCATCGGAATCTCAACTGTCATACCCGACTAAAAAGGCTGTTCTAAAGTTCTAAAGGGCACCCACTTGTTTGACATTGACCATTCTGAAACTTTATCGAACTTAGAAAATTCGTCCCAAGCCTGCTATGCAGTTATACTGCAGGTTTATTATTTTTCGAATATGATTGATAAGAAAATAAGCAAATAAGTAGAGATCACTCTTGAGAGCGCAAATCTTCACCAAGGACGCCTCAATGTCTCTTCCATGTATACTTCAGTTCATATTAGTGTCTGCTGGAGAAATCTGTAAGCGGACCGCATACCCCGGCGTCATCAAGAGTTTGACGTCATCACTTTCGTAATGAGTGATAACATTTCTTTTTTTGCCTGTAATTCTAAAAGAGGACAACTGATAACCTCAAAAATTTAATAGATTGCTTCTCATGTGAAAGCTTGATCTTTTGTCAAATTTCATGAGAATCTGTTTGGAACTTTTAAAATTAATTTGCCGAATAACTAACTAGTGAGGGTAGCGAGGGTAAAACATAAGCTCTTTGGTGGAGGTAAGAATACCACTCGCAAGTGCCTGCAAGACGGCAGTCCGGTGTAATAGGAATGTCTATCTGAGGAGATTGCGTTTGGTAGAAATTGTTGTTGTCCACGATAAGAATAGCTGTTCATCGTTTGTATTTTCCTTTTCTGATTAAACAAATTGTTAAAAAGTGAGCAGTATGTCTCTGTTGAAATCTGTGACATTGTGCGTAAACACAAACTTCAGTGAAAAGATAACTTTCTTCGAAATGAGATTGGATTACCTACTGATACCCCCAAAAATAAGGTAACCAATATATCGGAGACAGTATAGGCTTACTATTGGAGTTTCGACGAGTTTTACAGACTTTGTTGGCAAACATTCTCAAGGACTGTGGTTTATTATCTGGACCTTTCACCCCCATACAGATTCAAGCCGCTCTACACTTTTACCCCTGATCATAGGGCCACTTGATCAGTTCATTACTTGCTTCTGACGACAATCACAGCAACATTTTCGACGTACACAGTAAGGTGCTAGCACCACCTTCACTCCATGGGGAGTATTCCAACCCGATGCTGACTCACGGTCGCAGCAAGAGATAATCACGCCACAGTGTGCCACCTGTTCCCTCGGACCTCAGATGTGTGATGGTGGTGGTGGCAATGCAAGGCAAGGCAGCGCTTTCAGTTCCCTGACAGACGCCAGCGCTGCAGAGGAAAGCGCAGACCCGAGCCACAGGTCGGGGAAGGTCAATCAGACTTTGTCCGATGCTGACTTCCATAACGGCAGCAGTCGTGTGAGTAGTCGATAAGGACACCGATGTAGACCTATCAGTAAACTGTTGAGTATGGTAGCTTGATTAACTATTTGGTGTCGGTCGTTATGGATACACATGCCTACAGGGACGGGTGTTGGGATTCCGTTTCCAGTTTCTTTTCGGGCAGGGTGGGCTAATAGTCTTCTCGGGCAGTTTGGAAAACAGGCAAATCGTGGTCTAAGATTAGATCTGCTTCCGTGTGAATTTTGCATGCAAAGTGGCGCATGCTGGCTGTTCCTCGGATCCGAGGATCCTCTAGGTTGGTGCCGACATGCCCTCTGGTGGCTATGCAGGCCAATCCTTGAGTGGCATATTCTGCCACTCGTTTAGCATGGGAATCCCTGCGCAGGTGGGCAGTCGATGCCTTCCTTCTTCTCCGCCTTGCCTCCGCTACCTCTCTCCTAGATGCTTCGAAGGCTCAGCTCCGCGCATTGATGAAGCTCTCCAGCTGTCTCTGTCGCTGGCCATGCTTTCCCAGTCATTTGCTCGGATACCGACCATATTCAGCTGTCGCTTCAATTGGTCCCTGAAGCGCTTCCTTGGAGCTCCTCTGTCATGCCTGCCCCTGCATAGTTCTCCATAGAACACAACTTTTGGCATTCTTGTGTCGTCCATGCGTGATAGGTGGCCTGCCCATCGGAGCTGTGTCGTCAGAGGCATGGCCTCAATGCTGAGGATGTTGGCTCGCTCCAAGACTTCGTTGTTGGTCACGTAGTCTTGCCATTAGATGCCCAAGATGAGACGGAGGCACCGCTGGTGAAAGCGCTCCAAAAGCCGCATCTGCTTCCGGTAGAGCACCCAGGCCTCACACCCATAGAGAGGAGTGGAGACAGCAGCTCTGTACACTGGGATGTGTACAACAGTATGTACAAAGTGGCTCATAATTACATCATAAATTATAGTCCTGGTGTCCCTGGCAACTTTTCTGACTGCGTGGGTGCACGCTTGGCAGAGCTATTGCGAAAACTTTCAAAGCCTAGCAACCAGGGTCCCAGCTGACGAGGGGCCGTCGAACTCAGGGGCGGATCTGGGGGGGGGGGGTGCAATGGGTGCAATTGCACCCCCCCCCAGCGGGACCAAAAAAAAAAGGAAAAGAAAAACAAAAGAAAAACAAAAGAAAAAAAGAAGAAAAAAAAGAGATATGTTGATAATGTAGTAATGTAAATGTAATTGCCCCCCCCCCCCCAAGCAAAAAGACAAAGAAATGAGAGAGAGACTCAGGGAAAGAGATGTTGATAAATATTGGAATGTAAATATAATTGCACCCCCCCCCCTCCTCGGCTTAAAAAAAGAAGAAGAGAGAAGCTGATAAATATAGTAATGTAAATGTAATTGCACCCCCCCCCCCCCTCCCTCGGCAGAACAAAAAAGAGAAAGAGATGCTGATAAATATAGTAATGTAAATGTAATTCCACCCCCAGCCAAAAAACTAACTAAATAAATTAAAGAAATAAAATACATAAACAATGATAATACATAAATTAAAAAATGGAAAGAGAAATATGTTGATAAATATAGTGATGTAATTGCACCCCCACCCCCCCCCCCCAGCCAAAATAAAAAGGGGTGGGTGGGTGCAGAGAGAGAGATGCTGATAAATATAGGAATGCACTAGTAAAATTAAATGTAATTGCACCCCCCCCCCCCCCCCATATAAAGATTATTAAATTCGAGGTATGATCTTGTTGCAAAGACTTTTTCCTCATGTTGTTTTTGTGAATTGTGATTCTTTATTATTAACATCGAACTTATTTAGCACTGTACATTTTCGAGCATGTGCTTCCCAAGAGAGAGACAGTTGGTCCTATCTCCACCCCCCACCACATCAGTGGCAAAATGTATCGCCTGAAAATAGCACTTTACACGCTCAGATTGCACCATTTTGCTTCCTTTTTAAAAAAAAATTCCGGGGGGGCATGCCCCCGGACCCCCCTAGCATGCTCGGCGCTTCGCGCCGTCGGTTCGGCGCTTCGCGCCGTCGGTTCGGCGCTTCGCGCCTTCGCTGATAAGATACAAAACAAAAACAAAAAGAACTTTGCACCCCCCCCTTTCAAAACCCAGATCCGCCCCTGAACTGTCTAATAGATTACCCAGTATCGGCACTATCTTTATCATGGACTACTCAGTATCGGCACTAACTTCTCATGGACTACTCAATATCGGCACTAACTGTCTCATTGATTACCCAGTAGCGGCACTTTCTCATGGACTACTCAATTTCGGCACTTACTTTCTCAATCATTACCCACTATCGGCGCTAACTTTCTCACTGACTGACTACTCAGTATAGGCTCTAACTTTCTCATGGACTACTGAGTATCAGCACTAACTTTCTCAGGGACTACTCAGTATCGGCACTAACTTTCTCATGGACTACTCAGTATCGGCACTTTCTCATGGCCTACTCAGTATCAGCACTAACTTTCTCATGGCCTACTCAATATCGGCACTGTCATCTTTTGATATCAGCTGCACAAGTGTAGATCACGGTCTCTTTCTAAAAACTTCAACTCTCCTTGTACTGATGGTAAGGATACCATGCATCATATGAAAGAAGAAACAGTATGCCATTTGCGTTTGCAATTATGGACCCCAATTTAATTTTCACCCAGCTTGGCATTCCTGGAAGTACGAGCGTATGCTTGTGAGACAGTAAACTTCAAAGAAAAGTTTTTCAAAGCATGTTACCCATCGTAAGCAATTCATACATTCTCTCTCTCTCTCTCTCTCTCTCTCTCTCTCTCTCTCTCTCTCTCTCTCTCTCTCTCTCTCTCTCTCTCTCTCTCTTTCTCTCTCTCGCGCGCGCGCGCGCGCGCGCAGGTCAGGACCAAGCATATATCTTTTGTAGAGACATCGAAAAAGAAGAGCATTTTTGTGAGGCTGTTCATCTTTCATAGATCTGAGAAATAAGTATCTGAGATACTACGAATGAACGACACGTATACGGCACAAGCTTTAGGGATGGGTCAGATTATGTAAATTAAGGAATGTTGCTATGTATACATAATGCCATGAGACTTCGTGAAGAGATACTCGATAGGATACCTTGTATTTCCTAACACATACCTAATTCTTTGGACTAATGCAGGTTAGATTTTTTTCCCGCGATAATGTACCTTGTAAAGAGCGGTCGGCCTTCACAATAAAAACCGCTGGCGCTGAACCTCCAGGATTTGGCATTAAAAAATATATAAAAAGATCGGGTTCGAACCCGCAACCTCTCCAGAAAAGAGGGGGGGGGGGGGGGGAAACACACACACACAAAACACAAAAACCAGGTCAGGTTCGAACCCACAACCTCTCGAAAAAAGAAAAAAAAAGTTTCAGCCCAGAATCGAACCTGGTCATGCATGACCAAGAGTCCAACGCTCTACCAGATGTGCCATAGGAGAACTGATATGACTGAGTGTTTGTAAAGCATTTATATCATTCTTTTCCGTAAACCCCCTTGGGTCGTATTTTGCACTGTAAATTGTAGAAGAATGGATGATAGTTCATGAAATTTGAGTGGTCTTGTACATTTGAGGATACTCAAGGTCTATTTCTGCCAAGTTTAATATAGATTCACTGCCAATAGGCAGCGCATTTTGCCATTCCATCAACTGACATTTGAGGAGGTGGGGTGTTTTCGAGTTTACAACCTAAAAAAATCACTTTCTTTTCAAACCTCGATTCTGAAAATTTGACACATTCAATCGGACCCTACTTCCAGTAAGTGTGCAAAATGTCAAGGAAATACGTCTAGCAGTTTTTGAGATATCAGCCATTAAGTCTTGACTGACAGACAGACACACAGATAAAAGTACGTCACGTTATTCGACATCAAATGATCACGTCACACATTTTGCATTTCGCCATTCCGTCAATTGACATTATAGGGGGGTGTTTTCGAGTTTTCGACCTTAAAAAATTACTTTCTTTTCAAACCTCGATTCTAAATATTTGACACATTCCATCGGACCTAACTTCCAGTAAGTGTGCAAAATGTCAAGGAAACCCGTCCAGTAGTTTTTGAGATATAAGCCGTTAAGTCGGGAAAGACAGACACACACACAGACAGACAAATAAAAACCGCTGGCGCTGAACCTCCAGGTTTTGGCATTAAAAAAAAAAGAAGATCGGGTTCGAACCCGCAACCTCTCGAGTAAAGAGGGGGAAAAACACACACAAAACCAGGTCAGGTTCGAACCCACAACCTCTCGAAAAAAGAGAGAAAAAAAGTGTCAGCACAGAATCGAACCTGTTCACACATGAACAAGAGTCCAACGCTCTACCAGATGAGCCATTGGAGAACTTATAATACTGAGTGTTTGTAAACCATTTATACCGTTCTTTTCCGTAAAACCCCTTGGTTCGTATTTTGCACTGTAAATTGTAGAAAAATGGATGATAGTTCATGAAATTTGAGTGGTCTTGTACATTTTAGGATATTCAAGGTCTATTTCTGCCAAGTTTAATATAGATTCACTGCCATTAGGCCATGCATTTTGCCATTCCGTCAACTGACATTTCAGGGGGGTGTTTTCGAGTTTACGGCCTAAATAAATCATTTTCTTTTCACACCTAGATTCTGACAATTTGATACATTCAATCGGACCTAACTTCCAGTAAGTGTGCAAAATGTCAAGGAAATTCGTCCAGTAGTTTTTGAGATATCAGCCCTTAAGTCGGGACAGACAGACGCACACACAGACAGATAAAAACCGCTGGCGCTGAACCTCCAGGTTTTGGCATTAAAAACCCCCCAATACAGCTGCGAGGGCCTTCAGTAAACCTGGAGGGATAAAAAATCGAATACAGGACGTTTCGTACCCTAGTCGTTGTGCACCTCATTTAGTCGATTCGTACCTTTTCTACTCTAACCCTAACTCTAACCCTAACCCTAACTCTAACCGGTTAGGGTACGAAACGACTAGGTACAAAACGTCCAGGATACAAACGACCCGCATCGTAAAAAATCTTTCTTTCTCCTTCACCAATGTTCTCCAAATTCACCCTTCTCAAAAATCTCCTCGCAAATGACGTCACGTTATTCGACGTCAAATGATAACGTCACACATTTTGCAAATGGAGTCTGTTGTATCGTTTTCATTGCAACACCAAAATGTAAAAAAGTCACTTTCTTTTCAAACCTCGATTCTGAAAATTTGATAATATTCAATCGGACCTAACTTCCAGTCAGTGTGCAAAATCTCAAGGAAATCCGTCCAGTAGTTTTTGAGATATAAGCCGTGGAGTCGGGACAGACAGACAGACACACAGACAGATAAAGTCTGTAGGACCTCCAGTAAACCTGGAGGGATAAAGTCTGTAGGATCTCCAGTAAACCTGGAGGGATAAAACGTCGTAAGTCTCACGCCTGCGCGCGTGCACACACACATTAACACACACACACACACACACACACACACACACACACACACACACAGATGCAAAGTTAAAATAGGACAGCGAACACATAACGAAATAATTATTGCAAGGCGCTGAACTCCTTACAAGGAGCAAAACCGCAACAAAACAGTTCAGACGAAATCAATTGTAATGAAGACTGGTTTACGACTTGCAAACGCATAGTGACATTTTGCAGAACCAGTGTCCTATCATGAACAAATATACATGTAGGTCTAATTGTGTATTACTGCTGAAAGGTCTGCACTATCTTTGCTTTGAACTCCTAGGCTGCTATTATTGTCTCTGCAGTCTGTTAACGCGAGTCAAATCCTTCAGCTGTAACAGCTGCAGGCTAGGGAGTCGCTGTGCAGCACGATGTACTCGACAGCACGTGCCTGCTTGACCCAGACATTGCAGCTCGTTGTTGGTTGGATGTAGCGAGAGGTCGACTTCAATCGATTCTGGCTTGGAGCAGTTTCTGATAAGAAGGGCGGCGTGCAGAGCGTAGGAAAAGCAAGGAAACAAGCCATAAGCTGAGATGAGTTGTCTTAATTAATCCCTGACAATCAGCTGGGATTATTATTAACCTTGTTTGACAAAGCCTTTGCTAACTCACTCTGCCAGCTGACGGCCGTTTTCATCCTTAGTCGCGAAAATTGTTCCACTTTGTTACTGAAAGATTGCGTGAAATCTGGTTGCGATTCCAGGAATTCTTGTTGTGATCTCCTTAGAGAACAGTCTTCTACATCCCTGCATACTCAATCAGAGGTCACACCGTGCTCAGCTATCTCCAGTTCGCTTCCTTCATTCTCATCTGCAGTGAGCGCGTGTGCATCCTGATCAACAGGCAAATCCTGTGCTGACCTATTCCTCGCGTCGCAGTTAAACTCAGTGCGCCAGCACTGGTGATTGTCGTCTCCAGCAACCAGTTGCACGAGTGAGAGGAGATGGCTGGCATCTTTGGTGTGCAGGTCCTCGCGGATCCAGGCACAACGGACAGAATTTACGGTAAGAACATTCAAGGATGTGGCTTGCTGAATGCGTTCAGAGGGTATCACTATCATGGTTAGTGTCCTTTTTTATGGCAATACATTCTACGATAGTTTTCCATGAGAAAATGATGGTGGATTCTCTTTACGGCTTCGACTTCAATACCAATGATCACGTCGGTCGGCCAGGAGTTACTTAGTCGATTTTGCTATGATATGCACTGCAAAAGTAAACAATCTTGCCTGTTTCAATTTCTAAAATGTTTAAGCTTTGGAGGTGAAGCAAGATCCAAGTCAAGAATAGACTTGCATGAACGTCTCTCACTGCGTTTGGACTGTCTCTTAATATCTCCCATCCAACATTTCTCTCGACTTGTCTTTATATATATTAATTCCAAAGTGTCAGAGGTAAACATGTTTTATATTCTCTCAGGCTACACTCTTGAGCTTCGGAGGTAAGGCAAGATGTCGAGATGGGGATTGTAGTCAATGTCTCTCTGGCGTCCGTCTCTTAAAAAATTCCCATTAAATATGTTTTCTCACGTCTTGTCTTGGAGAAACATTCATTCTCTAATCATCCTGCTTCAGCGGAAGCCTCGCTCTCAGCATTCTGTCGTATTGGTGAGCATTTTCGAACCCAATTCAAAGCATAAGCAGTATATTTCCAGGTACGAAGATCGTTAGATTTCGTTTTCGCCGTAACATTAAGACAATTTGCGTCGTCATGTGTTTCTGTTATTTCTGTTTCAATGGATGCAGAGGGCACGTAATTGATCTGTGAATCGTAACTACCCACCGAGTCCTCGATCTTGTTATAGACTGTACGTAGCCCAATGATAATTCTAGGCAACATAGTTTCTGTGGAGAGAGAGAGAGAAAGAGAAAGAGAGAGAGAAGGACAGATAGATAGATAGATAGATAGATAGATAGATAGATAGATAGATAGATAAATAGATAGATAGATAGATAGATAGATAGATAGATAGATAGATAGATAGATAGATAGATAGATAGATAGATAGAGAGAGAGAGAGAGAGAGAGAGAGAGAGAGAGAGAGAGAGAGAGAGAGAGAGAGAGAGAGAGAGAGAGCGCACGGCTCACTCACAAATATTACACAAAGGCAGACAGAGAGACAGATACATAGACATCCACATAAAAAAACACACACACACACACACAAACACACACACACACACACACACACCATGTGCTGACTGTCTTATCTCGTTTTATTTCAAGTTGCCAAAATGCACCATTGCTTGAGTCAGATGTACATGTACGTGAAAGTCGGCTTTCAAGCCAGTGTCGAGCAGCGTCAAACCAAGTGTAGGTCTTCCAACACTGACTCACACGGATGCTCCAAAGAAAGCTTTGCCCTTTCAGGCCATTTCAATAGAGTCGCGATGATAAAATAGTCTCTCCCCGGGTCGTTTTTAATTCGAAAAGGCTTTGGTAGTCCTAAAGCTGGGCGATATTCTATGTCATGGATTAGCGTGGGTTGAGGGGAAGAGGCAGGGAGCGAAGGGGGTGGGGGTGGGGAGGTTATAGAATATCTACACACAGGTGGTATGAGATGATGTGATTCT
>JAWQFJ010029638.1:30000-34161 GCA_034096865.1 Theodoxus fluviatilis | reverse complement strand
ATAATGTATTGTCTATTTGTAACAATGATTAAGAGAAAAAATTAAATTAGAAAGATAGAGATTTGTATATAAAGTGGTAGATTGAGTGTTGAGACAATGAAATCGAAATATTTGAATATATATAAGATTAAGGTAGACAGAGGAAAGAATTAGTTCCCCCAAATTCTGTAACCGCTTTCTCTAAAATGCTCCTGGTGGGTTGGGTGTAAGAATATACCTGCCGCTTCTCCATGAGCGATTCGGTAAAGGTTGAATGAAAAGGGTTCTCGGTACTGACTAGTATTTAGAAATAAGGTAATAAGGTGATTAGGAAATAAAGTACTATGGTAATAAGGTGATTAGGAAATAAAGTACTTATCAAATTACTTCCGTTGGTTCCTCCCCTCGTAGAAAAAAAGCTTGATTTGGCTAAAATTGGTGTTCGGAAAAATTTAAATGTTTCCATTCGAAATACGACTAAGCAGCTTCGAAAAGGCAATTTCCTTTTCTCCATTATCAACTGACAGTTGTGAGGGTTTCCAATGTCTTGCATTGACGGACAGACGTTATTTAGACCACCAGTAATCTCGCTATCAGTTTCCCTAAGGTCCTCCCTAAGACCTACTACTTGTTTTTCCTCTTAGATCTCCCAGTGGCCTGGCATGAACTCTTGAACTCAAGACTCAGACCTCTGGTGCTATGGTGGACGGACATAGCAAACATCGCTGTCAGAGACAGAAAGGGTGGCGGCATGGTGATGGATCTTCTGCCAGGGTTCCAGGATTTCATCACGGTAAAACAGGCCCGTACCATCTACGTTTCCACGGCATTTCTTCTTATTAGAAGGAAGCATTGAATCCTGCGATAGCTTGCGTTTCGTCACGCTTTCAGTGATGTTTCAGCTCCTCCTCCTCCCCCTCCTCCCAAATTTCAACACTCGCGTTTGCTGGCTAAACTCTCTGCCCGAGTTCTGTTTTTGTCCGGCGGGAATGCGACAGGGCGCCATTGAGTCTCCTTCCACTTTAGCCGCAGCGAGTCATGCTGCATTGACGAGTGTGGACAAAGGGTTTAGAAAAGTGCTGTATTGACCACGACCAAGGCAAACAGTTGTATGACGGGAGTCTTTCAAACGCATGGATGGTGTTGGGTGTCGAGATCTGCCGCATGGGCGGAAGAGATGTCAATGCGCTCTTTCAAACTCTCTGTAATCGAAAATCAGATGAAATCCGACGAAGAGTTGACAAGCCCGCGTCCTTGTCCACTCCACCCCCAATACCTCCACCCCTTTTGCCTTTTCTTCTGTGTGTGTGTGTGTGTGTGCGTGCGTGTGTTTTCGTGTGTGTGTTTTCGTGTGTGTGTTTTCGTGTGTGTGTGTGTGTGTGTGTGCTCGTGTGTATTTGTGTGTGTGTCTGTGTGTCGTTGTGTCCGTGAATGCGTGCATGCGTGTGTAAGTATCTGTGTGTATAAGTGTATGTGATCATTTTTTTTCTCTCTCTCTCTCTTTCTCTCTCTCTCTCTCTCTCCAAGCTGCAAGACTTGCAAGACAACTAATTATAGCTTTTTTAGGAGAGAATGTACAAAGCAGCCAGGCTGTAGTACAACCCAGTCACGTACGAATATGTAGGTATAGACGTGGCTACAATTCTCCCAAACGTGTGATTTGATGAACGGAAGAACATCTGTTGTTTGTAATGAGTTGATGGTGTAATTCACCTTGCATTACACCACAAGACGTTTGTGACTTCTATTCGTCTCCAGAACACCTTAATCGGATTGCTCAGAACCTACCGTCTATTGACTAGATAGTTGTGCATGTGCTCCAATGTCAATGAACTAAAGTACGAGGGTATATTGTCAAATTGCTCAAGGTCACACATGTACTGCTAGCACTACACATGCTTTTTGGAACAACACAAACGGTTGAAGATTAAAGTTATTTCGTAATATATGGCTATGCTATGCAGTGAGAGGCACGCACACACGCAGATTTGGCTAACACTGACACGCAATTGATTTGACACACTAGGCAAGGTTTCTGCCTATTCTGTAGATTTTTTTGCCTAAATTGTACAGCAGTCGTGCATAAATCGAAAGTTTGCCTAATTTCATGACTTAGGCTGCCCAATTGATGAAATGGGCAGCCTAATTCATGAAATTTCACAAATTAGGCAAAAGTTAACATTGATTTCACAGATTAGGCACAGCCATTGCCTATTTCGCGAATTAGGCAAGAGACTGCCTATTTCAAGAACTTAGGCACTTTCAGGATCTAGGCACGACATATGCAACATATGATACAAATCGAACGACACTGCACAAAGATCAGTAAAACCCCTAGTAAATATGACGAAAAAAGGGGAAAGTTAGTTTCAGTAAATTTTCTCGAATGTCAAAGTCAAACACAAAGGCTCTCTGCTTCATTTCAGATCTCTGCTGTCCTCGCCCCTACCACTACCTTAAACTATCCACAACACCCACAATCCGACAGTCCTTCCATTCCTCTCCTATCCTTATTTTTCTTTACATTTTAGTGTATGGATGTGTGCATGTGTTTCAGTTTCCAACATGCTGATCACTTTAAACATGTACTAGTGTATTCAACGAGCACATTTAAAAAAAGGTGCGACGCATTTCGGGGTGCGATGTGAGGCAACCCATTGATAAACTGCCTTTGCCGTCCGCGCACTAACTCCAACCTCTGGCAGGCCACCGCTGTTGTACGATTCTCATATGGAACTCACGGCATGAGAGCGTTTGGGGCCTGCTCCAGTGGCTTGGCCACAGCCCGTCCCAAGCAGCTCATGCCAGCAGGAAGTATGGACAACTCGAATACACTCCAGGGCTGTGTGCAATGAACGTTTAGATTTAAGTCCTGCCTAACTCCTAAGTAGTCTCTGCAAAGCACTTCTTCAGCGCGCAGCTCAAATGATGTGCATGAAACGGAATAACTGTTGACTAAGTGAAGTTGAGATCTTCCCATGCTCAACGACTTTGAGTTAGAGATTCGTTGAGCTGGGCACGCGACCCCAATCTTAAGTCTCCCTATGTAGACGACCCCAGGACTTGCTGAGATGCTGGCTCTTGTATCTAACTTTCACGAACGCGTCTTTCTTGACTACTGCAGTTGCCTCACAATCCTCTTACAAACACAGCTTTTCTTTTTGATGAATCATTCAGGCACACTGCAGGCAGGCAGGCATAGTGTTGCCAAAGCAGCAGTTCATTTCCGCCCAGTTACCCTAACACTCAGAAGCAGCCAGAGCAGCTGTCAAGGACCAGACGCTCCCACAGACGTCCTTGGGCAGTGAAGGCTGTGTCGAGGCACCCTCATGGTGAGACCATCGCGCCGAGGAAGAGGCAACGGCACGAAGTCTGATTAAAATGTTGCACTAAGCCGATGACTAGAGGTCAAGACAATGAGATACGTAATTACTTCGCCGCTGCTATCCCCAGACGTATCCGAAGTGGATGTTCTTCAGTGTTCATGTTACGTGTCAGTGACTATTTGTCTTGTTATCACTGCCGCCTTCTAGAAGCCCCAGTGACAGTGACGTCCAACCACTGGTAACCTGCCATCCTATCCTCCCTTTGCCCTATCTTGCCACCATTTCTAAATATCATCACCTTTGTCTTATTCGGATTTACAAATAGTTTCAGTCTGTCTGATGCCATCTTTAGACTGTTTATCTGATTCTGCAGACCAGGCACAGTGTCAGACAAAAGAACAATGTCATCCACGAAATGCAACAAAAACAGCTCAACACCATTGGGTTCAATTTGTATTCCATGTTTCCCTTTTTCAATAATTTCCCTGCTGAGGCAGGAAACTAGATAAGAAAATAGAAGAGGACTCATTTTGCAGCCCTGCTTCAGGCCCCGGCAGCAATCGAAGGAACCTGATACCCCCTCCCGGCATCTCACACAGCATCTTACAGTATCGTACATTGCTTTGATCATGCCGTCCATTCTACCCGAACTCCGTAAAGTTCCAAAACCTTCCACAGAGCTTCCCTACTGACGGTGTCAAAGGCTTTTTGAAAATCAACAAACAGAGCATACACTTTTTAGTGCCTCTGTATATACTTCTGTACAATGCCGGAAAGAACGAATACATTGTCGACAGTTTAGTATCTTCTCCTACACCCCGCCTGCTCTTCGCCAATGAGCTCGTTTTCATCTGCC
>JAWQFJ010029638.1:0-25000 GCA_034096865.1 Theodoxus fluviatilis | reverse complement strand
AGGCACTGTTCCCCCATATATCGCAGTCACGTTACTTATTATTGAGATAACTTCAACCCCCACCCCAACCCCTATCCCATCCCCCAGCCCCCACCCCCAACACCCACCCAACCCCTATCTCCTCCCCCAGCCCCACCCCCAACTCCCACCCAACCCCTCCCCCACCCCCCACCCCCAACTCCCACCCAACCCCTATCCCCTCCCCAGCCCCCACCCCAACCCCACCCTAACCCCGCGTAATTTCATGCCCCGATCGTATCTCCCGATTCCCCACCAATCCGCCCTCTGTGGGTGGGAGGGAAAAATTGACCCACCGCGTCTCCCTACGCGATTAGGAAGAGGCAAATAACAAGGGTATCGAGACCTGCCTAGCGCTCGGTGGCGCTCGGTGGCGCTCGGTGAAGCTCGGTGGCGCTCGGTGGCGCTCGGTGAAGCTCGGTGAAGCTCGGTGGTGCTCAATTAGTCCTGAGGCCAAGGAGCTCTATCAGCTTTAGAAAAAGGAAGTGTCGGCTACAAGTTTAGACTGAAATGTTTTGACATATTTTGAAAGAAGACACCTAGTACATGACATTTTAAGATACGATAACTTTGGGTAGAATCTAAATTATGAGATTGTTTTGTTTTTGAAATTCGTTTTTCACGCAAACAGGTAAAAAGTAAAAATGTAAATTGAAATTGTGTTTTCACTTCTTTTTTCCCAGACTAAAGTAAGGAGGTATGTTCAAATATTACAATACTTCATGTATTGGAGTATGTTAGTGATTTTTAGGTTTAGTAAGCAATTAATTAAGAATAAAAAACTTGTTCTACTCAAATCATTCGAGTTGCCTCCCTTGATGATAGTCAACATACGTAGCAATTTGCGCACACCGCCACCTATTCCTTCTGCACATCTCTTGGTTGCACAATCTCCACACAAACACAATGCTGTTGAAATCATTCCCAGTCTGAATCAATGGAAACAATGTCTCCTTCAAAATACATATCAGTGTCAGAACCACTACTGTCAGTGTCACTTGTGTTGTCTATGTCTTCCTCCACCAGCGCCGACTGTTTGTTCACACACCCAACACATGCACACAGTTGTGTGCATTGCAGAGAGTTGCGGTGGCAGCTGCTAATAAAATATAGTTTGCTGTATAGATTATTCATTTATCTATTTGTTTGCCAAATTTCAGGTTAAACTAATGTTAAGATCATAGTTAGTTTTGTTTCCAAAAAGATCGTTACTAGCATCCACTTTGGTAAGACTCCATTCTACGATTATCGCCGAAAAGCTGGTTAAAAAAAAATAAAATACAACATTTGCGCACTCATCGCACTAAAACTTTTGCGTATTTACCACTTTTTTCATTTTTGTACCTTAAATCTGTATTCTGGGGATTGTTTGAGCCTAAGATCATGTTCATTTGTTTTGGTCATATACCTCCTTCCTACTGACTTTCTTTGGACATTCTTTATTTTCCCTAGACTGCCCCCTTAACTTGGTTTCGTGCAACAAGCAACATTATTTTCCTCACATGATTATGGTGTAAGTAGACCTCAAATGATCAATCAGGCAATAAATCAACTAGTTTTTACTAAAATGTAACGAAAGTATAACGTTCAACTTACTTGTACGAGTTTTTCTGGAGCCCAAGTCCCTGTCGATTTGCATTTTTTAGAATTTGTCTCTCTGCACACAATACAGACAGGAGGCAGGATATGCTCGCTCCTGGTAGTCGATTCTCGGCTGTTCTATCTTTGTGGTCTCATTTTTATCCTCGGTGAAACAGCTCCCGCAGCTTTGCCTTTCTCAAAGCGACGCTGCGCCTGTTCGATTCTTCATTTGTTTGTGAAACGAACGTGTTTCACTTTCAGGCTTTGATTGTAAAGCAAGACGTTTCTCAGCTATCACACGTTCTTCGCCGTCTAAACTACTCCACTGCTTGCTTGACCATATGGTGGTATTCCACTTAATCTCTATGAAACTCGTTAAATCTAGAGAAGTAATGTCTTCGCAGCAGTGCGAAATGCACTTGTCGAGCGCCGTTGTTAAGGTTACAAACCCGTATGCAAGGGACGCAACTCCGAATCTGGTACCGCCAAATATACGTTTTTCATAGAGTTTTTTTCCAACTTCTTTTAATTATCATACGCCATTTATATTCATATGAAAGTTAGCGTTTACAAAATATCAACAAAGAATATTCCCTTAACCCATCAGAACAAATATATTTTGGTGTCAACAACTATCCGAAGCTTTTGAACGATAGAGCTGCTTGGCCTCGGGACTTAATGGCGCTCGACTCCTGAACGGCTTGTTAGAGGAAGCACTGTCGAGCGCTCGATAACCCGCCGTGTAAAACCAAAATGGCTGCTTTTGGAGAATGGACGAAAATTGCCACTAAAAATGTGCTCAGTGGCACGCATTTCGACCTGTGATTAACATCCAAGCTGTGAGAGAAGTTACAAGAAGTTACGAGGATGTTGTTCTGTTTTTTTTAAATAAACAATACCTGATTTGAAATAATTACCATGCAAAATGTGAAATATAATTTTACGAAAAAATTCTGTAAAGTTTGACGCTTACATTAGCCTTTAGTTTGTTATGTAATCTCCATTGATATAATTTACGACAAATTCTTGCTTGCGCTGTAAGTGAGCATCTATCGTTTCGACAAAACTTTCTATTCGAGCGGTGCCGAGCCTTGATGCAAAGCTGCAGCATGATACATCATATCAGCTCTCTATGGGAACGAGCAGTCGGCAGCGGCTGGTACGCTCGTGTGGTTGAGAAGCGCCCACATACACACTCCGCGACGATGAGAATGCATCGAGGAAGCCATCTTGGTTGGTGCTCGGTCTTGCTAAGTCCAGCTCCAGCGATTTTCGTATTTAACAGTGTTGCAATCCCTACAAAGCCTGATGAGTCCTAAAACATCATTAATCACTATCTTACTTCATCATCCTACCTGTTCCTCATGCATCCTAACCGTGCATATTCAACAGGAGGCCTGACACACGCACGAGTGCGAACCCAGCCTTTTGCACGTACGCGTACACATACAGTCACCTGCAATAATCAAACAAGCGTACCCGCACTTACATGTATGCACACACACACACACACATACACACACACACACACAAACACCCCCCCCCCCCCCCCCCCCCCCCACACACACACACACACACACACACACACACCACATTGCGCCTACTTGCCACGGGCATGCTTGCAGATTCAAAAGGAGATATTACGACGTCATTGAGAGAACTTCTTTAATGAGCGGAAGGGTGTCTGATCTGGCATCCTAGGTTGACCAGCGTTGGTGGTTCCCATAAAATACGTCATGCGTGAAGTTGCGCTTGAACGCATGTCCAGCAGCAGAAGTCGCTGACCGCAATGACACAAGAGGAGCCAGAAGATGCCCCATGTATGGCGGTGTCACATGATCATGATGTTGACAGCGGAAGCTTTCAGTCAGGTCTGTGTTCGCTCGGGCAGACGACGCCACCTAGGGACTTTGGCTAATTACAGTGAGTCGTTCAAGATGACTAGCGCTCGATGGCGCTCGACTCCTGAACGGCTTGTTAGAAGAAGCCCCGTCGAGCGCTCGATAGCCCGCCGTGTCGATCCGAAATCGCTGCTTTTGGAGAATGGAAGGAAATTGCCATTAACAAAAGGCACAATGGCACCCGTTTCGACCTTTGATTAACATCCAAGTTGTGCTAGAAGTTACAAGAAGATGGGCTGAAGTTATTAAAAAAAAGAATAACTGATTTAAAACAATTACCTGGCTAAATATGAGCCATAATTTAGCGATTTTTTGGGTAAGTTTGAAAGAATGTAACCCACTATATGGCTTACATCATCATTTAGTTTGTTATGTAACCTCTCTTAATATATGACCTTGCTGAGGCTGTAAGTCAGCACTATCGTTTCGACAAAAATTTCTATACGAGCGGTGCCGAGCCTTGATGCGAAGCTGCAGCATGATACATCATATCAGCTCTCTACGGGAACGAGCAGTCGGCAGCTGCTGGTAAGCTCGTGTAGTTGAGAAGCGCCCACATACACACTCCGCGACGATGAGAATGCATCGAGGAAGCCATCTTGGTTGCTGCTCGGTCTTGCTAAGTCTTTCAAGATTGACAGTGTTGGTTCACTGAGCGCTCGGTGTCTTGAACGAGCTACTGCTTTTGCATGCCGTTTCCCTTCTGTCCGCTGGCAAGGTTAAGGGGGGAAACTGTTCAGGACCTGAAAGTCTGGACTGCACGATCGGAAATAGCAACGTCAGTCCTACTTCAGCGTAGTCTTTGCAAGCAGTGTCCATGCAAAGTGAGAGTGCTTTGCATGGAAGTGCTGATGCTCATTACACGAACAGAACGACACCAAAAGTGGGTCCAGTTCATGCTGGCGAAGGGCGCTGCACCATTAGCAGCAGGAACATTGGGCATCCACACAAAGAGAGCAGCTTTCGACATTACCATCGAGCATCATTAGCTTGAGGCGGATGTCTGTCAACACGCACTGGCCGGCCTTTAGTTTTCTTTCGTATGTCACACATTTGTCGCTTTGAAATTTCGACGTCGAATCAAGGAAACAATAGACTGAACGGTGCAACTAGCAGATTTATTACAGATTTTGAAAGAGAAATGTTGGGTGTTTTGTATCCTCCAGATAATGTTACATTTATATCGTCGCAATGCGGCCTTTGATCTTTCAGAATTTAGAAAATAAGCAGACTAGGAATCCTTTAGCAAAGTTGTCCAGTTTGTCAACGTATCATGTGCCCAAATAGTGTATGGATGCCTTATAAACTAGTTGATTTCAACAGCGCTTCGTACTCCTTTATAAATATATTCTTACGTCACTTCTGTGAATTCCTAACAAACACACTGTAAATCTTAAAAAAACAACACAGTTGTCACTACACTCTGTTTACAATTCAACACATATTGCTGGAAAATGACAGACGTTTTCCGCCTCGGGAATCGATACACAGGGAATCCTGAACACAATGCATGTACAAGGAAGGGAACTGCGATGGTAGGGCCATGCCTCACGATCTTCAGGACTGGCCAAATCAATCCTACTAGGAACACTTCAGGGAGGCAGAAAGTGAGGCAGGCAGGAGAAGGTATGGGAGGACAACATCCCAGAGTGGACAGGATTAACGCTGAGCGAGACAGTCAAAAGAACAGACAGCCGGGAAGGACGGAGGAAACTGGCGGCCAGATTTGTGGTGCCCAAACGGTCGTAGAAAATTCGGGAGAGATGAGATGAGAATCGATACTATTCTGATTTCATGTCATTGGAACCTTTTATCCTAATCCTGTTTGTTCTGCGCTGTGCCACGCCTGCATATCACTGCCGACTGATGCATGAAAGTAATCATATGAATAAAAACGTCGGAATATTGCAGGCTTCATCCTACACCATGCCATTGTATCTATCTCATTTCAGAACCCTATTTTACTTTGGCTCAGTATGTAAACATTCATTGTGTAGCACATGCTAGTGGAAAGACTAGTGTCGATAGCTAACAGAAAATGTGAACTGTATTGTTCTCAGATGAGTAAAGAAACACTGAGGAATTATCAGAGTCCTTGAATAAAGCCAAATATGTTATCGAAAGTGATGCTATGCGACTGTAGCATTTGGTACACGCAAGGAAAACATATTAACATGCCATTTAACAAAACATCACACCGTCTGTCATATTGCTGATTTGCTATCTAGACACGCTCCTCTATTTGGACGTCCATTCCTGTGTGTGTGATCTGATCTGAGATCGAGCCATCTTAGGCTTCGTTAGATTTCATTTGAGATTCCATCAGCGTGTCTTTGTACCTCCCCGTATGACTGTCCTCCTGCCAGATGGTCACAGCTGGTCTTGCACGGCATTGCACGATGAAATCAGTTTGCAAGGGGCGTATTACGACTGAAATGGCCGTAACATGATATGCGCAGTCCTCGGAGGCCTGACAGACTTGTCGAGAACACCCACAGGATCATTAACAGATTATGCCGCAAGCTAACAGTGAGGCAGTCTCGATCTCATTTCGACTCTTTAACTCTTCTATCCACCACGTGGACGGTTACGTTCCTACGTAATAATGGAGGGCTAAAGTTTAGCGCATTGGTGTCTACATGTGTTGTTGCGCAATATTGCAAACCATACTTTACATTGAAAGGCCATGTTCCAAAGTGTTTCAAACACTGGCCTATGGTCCCAAACCTTCATGTAGGTATGGTTAAATGGGAAACGAAAAGATCGCCATGACGAGTCAAAATCAAAGCCTACACCACACTGTGAACAAAAAGGCAACTTGGGCCTTGTAAGCTATGTGTTGCAACAGAATCATTTCATAACGTACTTTGTCTTACAGTGTCCTTTCATCCATTACATCCATTGTCACATGGTCTGTCATCTTTCTTGTGTATCTTACTAATTTGCTTCCTTAGTAATATATATTTCTAGTCTTCATATATTTCCATGTTCAAACTTTTTCCAAAGCAAACCAATTTTTAAACACTTAGATTTGTGTCTGAACATTTCCAAGCCACCATCGCCATTGACTTGGTTTGCATATTAAACCCCCTTTTCTGGTGCAAATAGCTCATTTGCATCACCTGAGTATCGCCCTCTGTGACAAAAACGTTATTCCCTGTTACTATCTTGTCTCCGCGTATACCCACAGAGTGAGCACAATGTGCTGTTTTGCTGATGAGTTCATCTCTTTTGAGAATCGAGATTTGGCGTAGTGGCGCGACCTGTTGGCAATTTGCGGGGGGGGGGGGGGGGGGGGGGGGGGGCTGGCTGGTTGTCTAAAATAGCTGCGCGCCCTATATGATACAAAAATCGTCTGTGATGATACTATCATATAGCTCAGTTGTGCGCACTTTTGCCTTTCCCGCGTTGTTTTTGCTGATTGGCTGTTGAGAAATTTGGCGACGTGAACATTTTGAGGCAACATTTCTCCGCGCTCACCGGTTGCAAGAGAATACGTTGTTTTGAAGAGCATGTCTCGGTCTGATAATTTTAGGTGTAGGTTAGTATCTAAACGCAACGTGCAAGGATACAGTGGGCCCATTTACAGGCAGCCAGTCAACAGAACACTGCGCGAAATGAGTAAACGCTCGCGACCAATGAGCGCCCGGCCTCACACGGGCTTTCGGGCCTCCTCACACGCATTCTAGTCCTCTAGAGACTTTGCCTGCCGATGCACAGTTCATATCACGTGATGGAACTAATCCTTCCGGAGTATTCATAAGGAGGTTACACGAGAGGCTTGTGGGATAGCACTCTGCTCCCTGACATACACCGTTAAAATAGTTCTAAGACGATTTCGCACAAAACTCGTAAATTACGCTTGTTGAGACAATAAACAAGTATTTATTCTATAACATAACATGTTTGTGTTGAAATGGAAACAAGTTTTGTCATCTGAATGATTTCTGTAAAAGGTGGGGAAAATAGTATCCAGAACGAGCTGTTTTTGACACAATGCTGTAATGCGAAGGGTCAAGTCTATTACGCATTCATTCCGAACTGCGCCAGAGTCACGTGACTCGGGTTCACAGATTGCTGCACACGAGACAAGTTTTGTTGAACTATCCCAACATTTCCTTGTGTCCGGTAAAACGGGTGAATGAGAACTTGCGCGGGGGAGGGGAAGGGGGTGCGGAGGCGAGGGCATCGGATGGAAAATGAATACGGGACACCACGTGGTAGTTGAAAACGATACCACTGGGCCACATATAATTACACAAACCTGAGTGTTTTGATGGATGTATGCCAACTTTCCCCGTAACATTGTGGGCATACTGCTTCTGGAACATCTTTCGATTTACAGCTATCCAGCCAACCAGTTCCCCACAAACAAAACGAGAAAAACGCCACTAGATCCGTTATTAACTCTGCTCTCTGCTCAGTCATTCAACACGGGGTTGGTGTTATATTCGAACTGGATGAGTCTAATGCGCTCCTCGTGACAACAGGTTTTTTGCAATAAACTGCACACATGAGAAATGTACAGTGATGTAGAACTGTACAGGAAATTCATTTTTAGGCGTCAGGATATCCAGCACTTCACAGATGAAGTAGCGAAGGCCACAGAAAATTCGAATCGAGCGAGACTACGCTACCGTTGGGACGTCTGGCTGGACACTTGTCTCCAGCTACATTACAAGCAGGAACCCATCTGATTGGCTGTTCGAAGGAATGTCCAGGGGAGTATCCGACGGACATGAAAAACAGTACGTGTTTCTATTGGGCGGACACTCGACAGAGCATTGCTTTTGGAACTTGCAAGCGCGACATTTCCTATGGAAGCAACACAGTTGCCAGAACATCTGCACGTCTGAGAAAGACCTTTACATTTTTTGCCACTTGCAAGCGCGATATTTTCTATGGAAACAGCTTAGTCGCCAGAAATGTGTCCACGTGTGAGGAGATCATCAGATGCGTGTGAAAAGCTTAACCGTCTTCTGCCCCTGCAAACCTTTCGCACCCGCGTCGCTCGATGCCTTGGCATATCCGGTTGAGCTCCCAAATGGCCGTATGGCTTCTGGCCTGTGGGAACCTCCTTCTTTCTGTTATTTTCAATATATTCTGCTTGCGTTTTTTATTTTGATAGTTTTCTTGCTTTCTCCATGAATCCATGTGTTTTAAGTTCCATTGTCAATGTGTTGTTGTGAGACAGAGGAAATAAAAGCTGAGAGTTTTTGCGCAAGCGCATCTGCTCGTGGATTCGAGCTAAAGTCATCTTTCAGCGGCTGCTGTTCCGACAGTATTTTCTGGAGTTCCATGAATATTATAACTCATACTGGCTGCTTTCTAGCTATGTACATCTGAAACCCGCAAACGGAAAGAATGTATCCTACACTTATCACCATTGTAACGTCGCATGCTTGTTATCCTGGTTTGCCTTTCCGGTGATACATAAAAGTCGATATTAATGTTTTAATTAAATGACCCATCACCACATTAAGAGTGCTAAATCCACTTTTGTTCATTACAAATAATCAACCGACCGCGATATTACTTTAATTGAATACTATTTCCAATACTGAAAATTTGTTTAAGATTGTACAAACTGGTGGTGCCCTATATAAACAGAACTGTAATAAAAACGACGTAAGTGTTTGGAAAGCTCTCTACAAGAATTACACATAGGATTAGTAATTTCTGGTCACCGATTGGCAGTCTGTTCCTGGCTAACCAATGAAATGTGTGTATATGTTTGTGTGTGTGTGTGCGTGCGTTCATGCGTGCGCGTGTGTGTGTGTGCGTTTGTGTGTGTGCGTACGCGTCCTTGTTTGCGAGCGATTGTGTGTGTCCACGTATGTATATCTACAAGAATATGTACCCGCGCAAGTGAGTTAAATATGTAAACTTGCAAATTTTTTAAAAAGCTTCAAAGGATGTTTGTATTTTAATATTTTCCCCCTCTTTTTAACGCTCGTACATTAAAAATCTGCTAAGTTCAAAACTTAGCTCATGTAACTTGATAATCGCATCTATCATTTCCTTTGCTGCCATGTCGCGATTTCCACTTGAAATGAATGTGCATCTTGAATGTGAAACGTTGGCCTACTGGACAGGGTGTCGTGAAAAAAGAAAAAAAGGAAAGAAAGAAAGGAAGGGAAAAGGGGGGGGGGAAGACAAGACATTGGAGTGTTTACTTTTGTACAGATAATAGATCAATATGTAGAAGTGTTTTCCGTTGTCAAGGAAAGTATCATTAGGTAACACAGTATATATGTCATCTATTGCTTCAAGCTAAGGATAAGATACTTATGTTAGACCGTCGACCAAGAATGAATGTAGTTTTCGCACGCTGTTTTGCGACACTCCAGGTATGCAATGTTTCTTGAAAATGGTTATGTATTTTGAGGTTTGTCAGTTGTTTTTGGATGAACACGGTAACATCTCCATTCAAATGTTCAAGTTTGCGTCCATCGCAGCAGAAAGATCATCTCCCGTTGCCTTAAGTGCTCAAGGCAGAGTTCTTTCTATGTTGAAGAAAGACGATATTGAATGGGTAGCAGCAGTCAGGAGAGAAATTATTTACTGGCACGAGAAACATTTGCATTGTGTCTCTCTGGAAATCAAACCTCTCTAAAGGTTGCCTTCCTAATTAACCTTTGCTTGCAAAAAATATTCACGTACTACTGCACAGCGGGGAGGAGACGGAACGACGACTAACTGAGAATGTCCTCCCCTCGTTATCAGTCGATCGTTTCAGAGGGCGTCTTCACGAGGAATGGAGTCATGACCTTTGTCCCTTTCTAAAAATGCATTGCACAAAATGCGTACGTACAGATGATATGTCATGAACCTTTTTGCACAGTTTACATCCTCTAGCTCAGTTTTCGCACAATTTCACATTAATGAATGCACAGAATATCTACGTATTATTAATAACACATGTTTGTTACACACACACACACACACACACACACACACACACACACACACACACACACCTATGTTCTTGGCGCAAACTTATCATTGTCATGCTCCTACTACATCAGCTCATGAATCCAATCTACTAAACCGCGTTTTCTACATATTATCCATGAAATCATTTGTTGAAGAAAAAAAGTTAATCATTTAATTTGTGGAAGAGGCAAACCGCAAACCCCAGCCAGGTTTCATTTGTCGTCAGCGATTTGAAACTTGAGCTTCAGAAACAATTCGGCACGATTGAAACGAATCTAAACGTGACCGAGGGGAAAAGACTGTAATCAAATCATGTTCCCTCATTGAAATGTGTTTGGACAAGGCATTGATCAGTGCCAGATCTCAACTTTCCCATGGAAGGAAATCTTACTGGCTGCTGTGAGGCAAGGGGAAACTGGAGCCAAAAATGGCTGCTGCCCCCATTCCCACCCCACCATACTTCCCCTCCCCATCCTCTTTTGATTGGTTGCCTCCAGACTGACTGTCGCCCACTCTATCTGCTTTGAATACCGCCATTTCCTCCTCCGTGTATGGCCTTCCATTTGTGTCAACATAGAATCTTCTGCAGTCATGTGGTCTTTTGTCATGCCAAGCGTAGTGTGTATATATACATGTGTGTGTGTGTGTGTGTGTGTGTGTGTGTGTGTGTGATTGTGTGTGTATGTGTGTGTATGTTGTGTATGCGTGTGTATGTGTGTGTTTGTGTGTGTGTTAGTGTGTCTGTTTGTGCGTGTAAGGGTGTTTGTGTACTTGTGTGTGCATGTGTGTGTCTGTGTGTGTATACAGAAAGCAAGCCAGGCACTAAGGAGACTCCGAACCAGAGTCTTGCAACACAGAGACATCCACCTCTCAACAAAACTCAAGGTGTACAAGGCAGTGGTCCTCATTTCACTGCCCTACGGTTACGAGACATGGACCCTGTACCACAGGCACATCAAGCGCCTTGAACAATTTTACATGCGCTCACTGCGGTCAATCATGCGGATAAGCTGGCAGGACAGCGTCACCAACCAGGAGACCCTTGACAGAGCCGGCTCCACAAGCATCGAAGCCAAGATCATCAATGCCCAGCTTCGATGATCCGGACATGTCATCCGCATGCGGGAGTCCATAAGTCCCCCGGCAGCTCTTCTATGGCGAGTTGGCACAGGGAAGTCGGAACAAAGGAGGTCCAAAGAAAAGGCACAAGGACAACCTCAAGGCGGACCTCCAATAGGCAAACATCCAACCACGGCACCTTGAGGCCACTGCTGCCGACAGAACTCTCTGGCGTGCCTCCACCCAAAAAGCTGCAAAAGCTTTTGAAGATGGCCGCCGTTGTCGCCTTGAAGCTGCGAGAGCAAGGCGACACAGAGCTGCTTAAACCACTGTCCAAACTGGCGTTCCTTGCCCCATCTGCAAACACCTGTGTAGCTCGGAGTTAGGGCTTCGGAGCCATATGCGCATCGACAGATGATGGCACAGCGTGTCATCTTCCTAGACACCCGAGAGACAACCAAGAAGAAAAAGATACAGGACTTAAATTGAAAAACAAAACGAGCCAATTACTAGTCTTTCAAAATTTCGACCTCCTGGTTTTCGTCAGGAATTTACATATATACTTGCGTTTGCGCGCGTGCGTGCGTATGTGCATGGATATGTGCAGGTGTGCGCGCGCGCGCGTGTGTGTATGTGCGCGCGCGCGCGTGTGTGTGTGTGTGCGCGTGCGCGCGTGTGCATGCGTGTGTGTGTGAGTGTGTGTGTGCGTGCGTGTGTGTGCGTGTGCGCGCACCGTATGGTGTAAAATTGCATCCTAGATTATTTATCAATTCAGCTCTCCACCCAGTCATTCAACACGGGGTTGGGGTTGACTTTTCTTCGAAATGGATGAGTCAGCTGCTCATCTTGTGACGACAACGTGTTTTTCGCAATAAATGGCACACAGTAGAAATATACCAGTGATGAAGAACTGTTAAAAAATTCATATTTTAGGCCTCATAACATCTTACCACTGATAGATGAAGTAGCAGAAGGAACATATAATTCTAATCGAGCGAGAAAAGGAGGCCATTTGGAAATTTCAGAATATAATATTTATGTCCATTCCTACATCACAAGGAGCAACCCATCTGATTGGCTGTTCTAGGGAGTGTCCAAAGGAGTGTTCTAGGGAGTGTCCTAGGGAGTGTTCTAGGGAGTGTCCAAGGGAGTGTCCTAGGGAGTGTCCAAGGGAGTGTTCTAGGGAGTGTCACAGGGAGTGTCCTCGGTTGGCTCCTAGGGAGTGTCCTAGAGAGTGTTCAAGGGAGTATCCAAGGGAGTGTCCTGGGGAGAGTCAAAGGGAGTGTCCTAGGAAGTGTTCAAGGGAGTCTCCAAGGGAGTGTCCTGGGGAGAGTCCAAGGGAGTGTCCAAGGGAGTGTTCTAGGGGGTGTCCTATGGAGTGTCCTAAGGAGTGTTCTAGGAAGTGTCCTAGGGAGTGTCCTAAGGAGTGTTCTAGGGAGTGTCCAAGGGAGTGTCCAAGGGAGTGTTCTAGGGAGTGTCCAAGGGAGTGTCCTAAGGAGTGTTCTAGGGAGAGTCCTAGGGAGTGTCCTAAGGAGTGTTCTAGGGAGTGCCCTAGAGAGTGTCCTAAGGAGTGTTCTAGAGAGTGTCCTAGGGAGTGTCCTAGGGAGTGTCCTAAGGAGTGTTCTAGGGAGTGTCCAAGGGAGTGTCCTAGGGAGTGTCCTAAGGAGTGTTCTAGGAAGTGTCCTAGGGAGTGTCCTAAGGAGTGATCTAGGGAGTGTCCTAAGGAGTGTTCTAGGGAGTGTTCTAGGGAGTGTCCAAGGGAGTGTCCTAAGGAGTGTTCTAGGGAGTGTTCTAGGGAGTGTCCTAAGGAGTGTTCTAGCAAAGATTATCGGTTACACAAAGATAGTTCATGCCGAGCTTTTGCTCTTTGAAGTTACAAGCAGCTAAAATTGCAGCGCCCCAAGCGGCTAGCACTATGGGAGATGCTTCTGCGCATGTCCGTGAGCCTATAGTCCGTTTCAACATTGCACATTTAAAATGGTGGACACAGTCTCGCTTCGCGCAGAAAAAGCTGAATTTGGGGACACTAGAAACCCCATCCAAAGAAAATGTAAACCATGAACAGCATTAATTTATCAAAGCTGTATGTTGAATGCATCAAAAGGTATTGAAAGCTCCTACTTTTTAACAATCGAAATGCAGGTCACTCGCAGAACCACGTGTGCACGGGTCGACGTGATCGCAACGTTTGGTGACCCTGTTCTCTCTGTGTTAAAAATTATTATTCTTCAAATCGGTCAAATAGTGACGTCACTCGTTCTTCAACCTTGGTAGTTGATGACGTTATCGGAAATTTTAGAATTAGGTCCATCGCACATCTGTTGCTAGGCCAAAATTCTAGTGACAATTTACTTGAACGAAATTCTTTCTGTTTACTTCTGAAAAGTTAGTGTGAATGTGTTTTGTGGTTCTGTGTTCACTAGGAGCCGTCTCCAGTTATACGGCTATACCTCCTGTATAGTTCTGAGTTGCTAAGGGACTAGCTTTAATCTTCTTCCATCAGGAGATAACTTTGCTGTGTTTAGGGTCTATTCTTTGGAAAAATCTTTGCCCTTGTTTAAATAGGTTAGCATAGGTTTCAGCCCCAGCTTAAAAATAGTTACCCGTTCTTTCCTAAAAAGGTGTTATAGGAAAAAGTAACCTTACATTACCCACCTTGCTTTGTCTCTTGGAAACCTGAAGTACGAAAGCTCTGGGCGTTTCTTTCTGTTGTTGCTACAGTTAATAGCGCTGCAGTGGTCACTCGCAAACCTGTGTTTTTCCGCCATGTTTGTGCGAAGTCTCCACTAAATCCTATAATCATGTGACTAAATACAGTGCAATGTTGAAACGGACTATAGGCATCTCCCATAGTGCTAGCCGCTTGGGGCGCAACGTGTCTCGACCCTCACGAGAATGAGCTAATGAACTATCTTTGTGTAACCTATAATCTTTGGTTCTAGGGAGTGTCTTAGGGAGTGTCCTAAGGAGTGTTCTAAGGAGTTTCCTAGGGAGTGTCCTAGGGAGTGTCCTAGGGAGTGTTCTAGGGAGTCTCCAAGGGAGTGTCCCAAGGAGTGTCTTAGGGAGTGTTCTAGGGAGTGTCCTAGGGAGTGTTCTAGGTAGGCTCTTAGGGAGTGTCCTGGGAGGAGTCCAAGGGAGTGTCCAAGGGAGTGTCCAAGGGAGTGTCCTACAGAGTGTCCTGGGGAGTGTCCTAGGGAGTGTCCTAGGGAGTGTCCAAGGGAGTGTCCTGGGGAGTGTCAAAGGGAGTGTCCTAGGGAGTGTCCAAGGGAGTGTTCTAACGAGTGTTCAAGAGAGTGTCCTAGGGAGTGTCCAAGGGAGTGTTCTAAGAAGTGTCCAAGGGAATGTCCGGGGGAGTGTCATAGGGAGTGTTCTAGGGAGTGTCCCAGGGAGTGTCCTAGGGAATGTTTAAGGGAGTGTCCTAGGTATTGTCCAAGGGAGTGTCCTAGGGATTGTCCAAGGGAGTGTTGTAGGGAGTGTCCTGAGGAGTGTTCTAGAGAGTGTCCTAGGGAGTGTCCTAGGGAGTGTCCTAGGGAGTGTCCTAGAGAGTGTCCTAGGGAGTGTCCTAGGGAATGTTCTAGGGAGTGTCCTAGGGAGTGTCCTAGGGAGTCTCCAAGGGAGTGTTAAGGGAGTGTCCTAGGGAGTGTCCTAGGGAGTGTTCAAGGGAATGTCCTAGGGAGTGTCCTAGGGAGTGTCTAGGGAGTGTCCTAGGGAGTGTTCTAGGGAGTGTCCTAGAGAGTGACCAAGGGAGTGTCCTAGGGAGTGTCCTAGGGAGTGTTCAAGGAAGTGTCCTAGGGAGTGTCCTAAGGAGTGTTCAAGGGAGTGTCCTAGAGAGTGACCAAGGGAGTGTCCTAGGGAGTGTCCTAGGGAGTGTTCTAGGGAGTGTCCTAGAGAGTGACCAAGGGAGTGTCCTAGGAAGTGTCCTAGGGAGTGTCCTAGGAAGTGTCCTAGGGAGTGTCCTAGGGAGTGTTCAAGGGAGTGTCCTAGGGAGTGTCCTAAGGAGTGTTCAAGGGAGTGTCCTACGGAGGCTCCAAGGGAGTGTCCTAGGAAGTGTCCTAGGGAGTCTCCAAGGGAGTGTCCTAGGGAGGCTCCAAGGGAGTGTCCTAGGGAGGCTCCAAGGGAGTGTCCTAGGGAGGCTCCAAGGGAGTGTCCTAGGAAGTGTCCTAGGGAGTGTCCTAGGAAGTGTCCTAGGGAGTGTCCTAGGGAGGCTCCAAGGGAGTGTCCTAGGGAGGCTCCAAGGGAGTGTCCTAGGGAGGCTCCAAGGGAGTGTCCTAGGGAGGCTCCAAGGGAGTGTCCTAGGAAGTGTCCTAGGGAGTCTCCAAGGGAGTGTCCTAGGGAGGCTCCAAGGGAGTGTCCTAGGGAGGCTCCAAGGGAGTGTCCTAGGGAGGCTCCAAGGGAGTGTTCAAGGGAGTCTCCAAGGGAGTGTTCTAGGGAGAGTCCTAGGGAGTTACCTAGGGAGTGTTCAAGGGAGTGTCCTAGGGAGGCTCCAAGGGAGTGTCCTAGGAAGTGTCCTAGGGAGTCTCCAAGGGAGTGTCCTAGGGAGGCTCCAAGGGAGTGTCCTAGGGAGGCTCCAAGGGAGTGTCATAGGGAGGCTCCAAGGGAGTGTTCAAGGAAGTGTCCTAGGGAGTGTCCTAGGGAGTGTCCTAGGGAGGCTCCTAGGGAGTCTCCAAGGGAGTGTTCAAGGGAGTCTCCAAGGGAGTGTTCTAGGGAGAGTCCTAGGGAGTTACCTAGGGAGTGTTCTAGAGAGTGTCCTAGGGAGGCTCCAAGGGAGTGTTCAAGGGAGTCTCCGAGGGAGTGTTCTAGGGAGAGTCCTAGGGAGTGTTCTAGGGAGAGTACTAGGGAGTCTCCAAGGGAGTGTTCAAGGGAGTGTCCTAGGAAGTGTCCTAGAGAGTGTCCTAGGGAGTGTCCTAGGGAGTCTCCAAGGGAGTGTTCAAGGGAGTCTCCAAGGGAGTGTTCTAGGGAGAGTCCTAGGGAGTTACCTAGGGAGTGTTCTAGAGAGTGTCCTAGGGAGGCTCCAAGGGAGTGTTCAAGGGAGTCTCCGAGGGAGTGTTCTAGGGAGAGTCCTAGGGAGTGTTCTAGGGAGAGTACTAGGGAGTCTCCAAGGGAGTGTTCAAGGGAGTCTCCAAGGGAGTCTTCTAGGGAGTTTCGTAGGGAGTGTTCAAGGGAGTGTTCAAGGGAGTGTTCAAGGGAGTCTCCAAGGGAGTGTCCTAGGGAGTGTCCTAGGGAGTCTCCAAGGGAGTGTTCAAGGGAGTCTCCAAGGGAGTGTTCTAGGGAGAGTCCGAGGGAGTGTTCTAGGGAGTGTCCTAGGGAGTGTCCTAGGGAGTGTTCTAGGGAGTCTCCAAGGGAGTGTCCTAGGGAGTGTCCTAAGGAGTTCTAGGGAGTATCCAAGGGTGTGTTCTAGGGAGTGTCCTAGGGAGTGTTCTAGGGGGTGTCCAAGGGAGTGTCCTAGGGAGTGTCCAAGAGAGTGTTCTAGGGAGAGTCCTAGGGAGTCTCCAAGAGAGTGTTCTAGGGAGAATCCAAGGGAGTGTTCTAGGGAGTGTTCTAGGGAGTGTCCTAGGGAGTGTTCTAAGGAGTGTTCTAGCGAGTGTCCAAGGGAGTGTCCTAGGGATTGTCCAAGGGAGTGTTCTAGGAGTGTCCTGAGGAGTGTTCTAGAGAGTGTCCTAGGGAGTGTCCTAGGGAGTGTCCTAGGGAGTGTCCTAGGGAGTGTCCTAGGGAGTGTCCTAGGGACTTTCCTTGGGAGTGTCCTAGGGAGTGTCCTAGGGAGTCTCCAAGAGAGTGTTCAAGGGAGTGTCCTAGGGAGTTTCCAATGGAGTGTTCTCGGAAGTGTCCAAGGGAGTGTCCTAGGGAGTGTCCTAGGGAGTGTCCTAGGGAGTCTCCAAGGGAATGTTGAAGGGAGTGTCCTAGGGAGTGTCCTAGGGAGTGTCCTAGGGAGTGTCCTAGGGAGTGTCCAAGGGAGTGTCCTAGGGTGTGTCCAAAGGAGTGTTCAAGGGAGTGTCCAAAGGAGTGTTCAAGGGAGTGTTTAAGGGAGTGTTCAAGGAAGTGTCCTAGGGAGTGTCCTAGGGAGTGTCCTAGGGAGTCTCCAAGGGAGTGTCCAAGGAAGTCTCCAAGGGAGTGTCCTAGGGAGTGTCCTAGGGAGTGTCCAAGGGAGTGTTCAAGGGAGTGTCCTAGGGATTGTCCTAGGGAGTGTCCTAGGGAGTGTTCAAGGGAGTGTCCAAGGGAGTGTTCAAGGGAGTGTCCTAGGGAGTGTCCTAGGGAGTGTCCTAGGGAGTGTTCTAGGGAGTGTCCAAGGGAGTGTTCAAGGGAGTGTCCTAGGGATTGTCCTAGGGAGTGTCCTAGGGAGTGTTCAAGGGAGTGTCCAAGGGATTGTCCTAGGGAGTGTCCAAGGGAGTGTCCTAGGGAGTGTCCTAGGGAGTGTCCTAGGGAGTCTCCAAGGGAGTGTCCTAGGGAGAGTCCTAGGGAGTGTCCTAGGGAGTGTCCTAGGGGGTGTCCTAGGGAGTCTCCAAGGGAGTGTTATAGGGAGAGTCCAAGGGAATGTTCTAGGGAGTGTTCTAGGGAGTCTCCAAGGGAGTGTCCTAAGGAGTGTTCTAGGGAGTGTCCAAGGGAGTGTTCTAGGGAGTGTCCTAGGGAGTGTTCTAGGGAGTGTCCAAGGGAGTGTCTAGGGAGTGTCCAAGGGAGTGTTTTAGGGAGTGTCCAAGGGAGTGTCTAGGGAGAGTCCAAGGGAGTGTTCTAGGGAGTGTTCTAGGGAGTCTCCAAGGGAGTGTTATAGGGATGTCCTAAGGAGTGTTCTAGGGAGTGTCCAAGGGAGTGTTCTAGGGAGTGTCCTAGGGAGTGTCCAAGGGAGTGTCCTAGGGAGTGTCCAAGGGAGTGTTCTAGGAGTGTCCTAGCGAGTGTTGTCGGTTGGCTCCTACGGAGTTTCCCGGAGAGTGTCCAAGAGAGTGCTCTAGGGTGTGTCCAAGGTAGTGTTCTAGGGAGTGTCCTAGGGAGTGTCCAAGGGAGTATTCTAGGGAGTGTCCTAGGGAGTGTCATAGGGAGTGTTCTAGGGAGTGCCCTAGGGAGTGCCCTAGGGAGTGTCCTGGGGAGTGTCCAAGAGAGTGCTCTAGGGAGTGTCCAAGGAAGTGTTCTAGGGAGAGTCCTAGGGAGTCGCCAAGGGAGGGTCCTAGGGAGTGTTCTCGGTTGGCTCCTAGGGAGTGTCCCGGGGAGTGTCCAAGAGAGTGTTGTAGGGAGTGTCCAAGGGAGTGTTCTAGGGAGTGTCCTGGGGAAAATCCAAGGGAGTGTCCTAGGGAGTGTCCAAGGGAGTGTTCTAGGGAGTGTCGTAGGGAGTGTTCTAGGGAGTGTCCAAGGGAGTGTTCTAGGGAGTGTCCTGGGGAAAGTCCAAGGGAGTGTCCTAGGGAGTGTCCAAGGGAGTGTTCTAAGGAGTGTCCAATGGAGTGTTTTATGGAGTCTCCAAGGGAGTTTCCAAGGGAGTGTTCTAGTGTGTGTCCAAGGGAGTGTCCAATGGTGTGTTCTAGGGAGTTTCCAAGGGAGTGTCCGACTGACATAAAATAGTATATGTTTCTTTGTGTCGACAAAACATTGCTTTTGGGACGTAGCATGGTTGCCAGAAAATTGCCACGCTTGAGAACGCGCAAAGCATGTTTTGCCTACTTGCAAGCGCGATATTTCCTTTGGAAACAGCGTAGTTGCCAGAAATGCGTCCACGTGTGAGAAGGCCTTTACATGCCTTGTTAAGGCTTTTGTCAAAGCGACGTAAGAAATTATGTCATGCTGTGACAAGAATCACTATCATGTCCAAGGATATTTCCTTGAATTTCAAGTGATAGCTTGGCATTGCTTGAGTGCTGTAAGTCAAGTAAGAGAGTTGCAGTACATATAAGGCCCATGTGACTTTGGGATAAGAATAGACCCATCGTGATGTTTATGTGCTGTCGTTACTTGAAGCAAATGACACATTTCTATTGTTAACTTTGCATTTGATCTGATCAAAGCATAAGACTTAGAAGGAAAGTCATGAAAAAAGGGTGGTGTAAGAATTATTTGCCTCTTTTCTCTGAAAATGAGCGCATATATCTTGCGGAAACTCAAGGCTTGTTCAGGAGGCGCAGCGCTGCACGTGTTTCACTCTTGAACAGAAATTTTGGGGCGTGATTCACTCAGCGCTGTGCAGCACTGTGCATCACAGATCCGAGATTTTTGACACGATTTTCAAAATGGCGTCTTCGATCCCGCACTGGCCGTCGATACGTAAAATAACCCTCAAAAACATCATTTTGGGACTGGAACGGACTTTATTTGCCCCAAGCGCTCTGTATGCGCGAGTAATGGCAAGTAAGGATGACACAGTAGTGGACTTTATTCATGCAGAATACATGTAAACGTGCATAAATGATGTCTGTGGCGAAGAAGACACTTTCTTATCGTCTAGCAACACAACATGCTTCGCAGAAGATTTACCTCCTTTATAACAAGTGAAGCGCTGCACTAAATCTGTAGGTGTTCAGGAGAGGCAAAGAGCGCTCAATTGCCAACATGAAGCGCTCATGCAGCGCTTTGTACTCCTGAACAAGCCTTCAGTGTAGTGTCAGTGCAAGTCGTGTTGAGAGCGGGGTTGTAGTGAGAACGTGACCCCAGGTACGCAGCGAAAGCGAATCGCTGAGTGCGCTCTATAGCTTACGAACATTTCCTGCCACAGGACCTGGGGTCGGTTGCATGAGCGTACTTAACTTGCCGCTAAGGACACTTAACTCTAAGTAAGCAAACTTAGCGCTAAGATAGAGAAATTTGGGTTGCATGAGCAATCTTATCTTCGCTAAGCAAGGAAACTTAGACTTAACTTTATGCCACCTCCCCGGCTGGCATAAAGCTGCACTTAGCTGATATTTCACACTTAACGTCACTAACAGCGCCGAAACTAACAGTCCGATCTCAATGAAAACTTGGTATGCATGCTTCTCACAACTATGGGACGATCCTAACGAGAATTCATGGTTCAAACCCCCATAGTTAAAGCTCGGCTCTCACTTGCTGATGCGGACTTAGCGCTTTGCGCGCCAAGTTAACAGTCCGATCTCAATGAAAACTTGGTATACATGCTTCTCACAACTATGGGACGATCCTAACGAGAATTCATGGTTCAAACCCCCATAGTTAAAGCTCGGCTCTCGCTTGCTGATGCGGACTTAGCGCTTTGCGCACCAAGTTAACAGTCCGATCTCAATGAAAACTTGGTATGCATGCTTCTCACAACTATGGGACGATCCTAACGAGAATTCATGGTTCAAACCCCCATAGTTAAAGCTCGGCTCTCGCTTGCTGATGCGGACTTAGCGCTCTGCGGGGGCGTCTTTCCACGCGATTCGATCATTGCCTACCTGCAGTCTTGTCCGCTGCATTTCTCCTCTGGCATTAATGTGGTTGCAGATTTCATCCCAGAGCTTATTCTTCTTCTGCGATGTCCAGGTAGAAGAAAAAGACTGAAACAGTCTCTCTTTATGCTGGTCAACAAGACCTAACAAGGCTCTTATTTCCACATCCCGCCAGTTTGCTGTTCGTGTTTTCTTCTTGCTGTCCTCCATTTTTCCTTTCGCTTCTCGAGCGGAGAATATTTTGGCGAATTCTGATTGGATGGTTTACGATTTGACCTTGCCGAAGGTAAAAATAGACTCACACGTCACACTTGACCTAAATCTTAGCTAAGCGAGTGACTAAGTCGACTTGTGCAACCCTATGTCGATTTGCTCAAGAACCGAACTTAACTAAGTAAACTTAACGGTTAAGCAAGGAGATTTAAGCGCCAATTTTAAGTTCGCTTATGCAACCGACCCCTGGAGGCAGCGCGGCTAAGCACGAGGAAGGAAGCAAGCTATTGTCTGACAGAGTTCGAGGTTTACAGGGCCCAAGGCAGTCATTACCGGCCATTAGCCACACACCCGATGTAGGGTTGCTACTGTGGGCGTTTCGCTCTTCGGTTCTTTGCTTTTGTGCAGTTTGTTTCCCTTGGAAGATCAATAGTTCACGTCTCCTGTCACCACACGACTGTTTAGATCAAACCCCGCGCGTTTAATATGTATGAAAACGTATGTCTATCTTACTTGTCTCAGTAAGTTGTGGAGTTGGACTGAGACGTGATAGCATCTTATATCTGCTTCGCTGTTTTTGCTCTTGAGCAAGGCAACTTGCTTGACACCCGACAACGTCGCGTGGCTGAGCAGAAACTCGTGAAAAAGCTAACACTCATCACACAAGGCTCAACCACGACCTGGGGTTCATGGCACACTACAAATGAGGAGGCTTGACTTCGCACGTGCCCACCATGCATTTTGCCTGATGAGATGTTGAAGTGAACTTCTCTCATCGCCTGCCTGTTATTAAACCCCCCTACCGCCAGTCTCTCCTCGCTACGGTCAGATGAGGGAGTGTTACTCCGAAAGCTTGCCAGCCAAACAACTTTCTTCCCAGCCACAGCTCTCGCAGCCGCGCTCAGCAGCCACAGCCCCCGCCGCCGTCTGCGCCACATCCACCACTTGGAGCCGCTACCCACAGCCGCTGGCCACAGGCCTGCAGCAGCAGCTAGTCCTGCCAGGTACGATGACTCCAACTAGGAGCTCACGCCTGACGGCCGACGCTCGAGAGACAAGAAAATCAAGCAGCCCTTTTCAGGGCCAAAAGAATTTTTAAAAAGAATACAAAATCACGACTTGCCTTTTGCTTATTGAAGTCGTCTTCCGGATTCCTTGAGGAAAGTGCTCTACTCCAAGAAGATTACAGAAGAGAACTGAAAGATATGCACGTAGTTATTTGAACAAGCAATTTAGTAATGACATAATTTTTCGGAGCCTTATGCAAAAACGCATCCGCACTGCATAACTCAAGCTTTTTTGCCGTCATCTTATTGAGAGAGTTCGAATAAATTCGCAACCGAAAATGCATTAGGCTGTGATTTTGCAACCAGATAAAGTTCAAGAATTTAAAGCGATTACTTCATAATGGCAGTATGTGCCTTCAGTCGCAAAAACTTTCTTTACCACGAGATCAAAAGTGCGCTGACTTCTTCACCAGCCAATAAAAAATTGCCTTCGAATTTCGGTTCAGTCGCGCATATATGTGGACAGGGATGTGGTCCATTTTCGTTCTTCACCAAGCCACATTCTGAGCTAATGGAAAAAGGACATTTACGATGTCGCCTTAATATTAGATTAAAATTTCCCATGTACATCTTTTTTTTAAGCCGCCAATGCGCCGTCGAGAAATTACAAGACTGCAACGGAGGGTGACCGGTACATGTCAATATATTAATTCCCAATTACGCGGCCATGAGGAGCGCTGATTACGCTAAATCAGTTTTGCTTGCCAAATACTGCTCTATGATTCGCCACTTATTTCTATGGAGGCTATCATACCCACGAATCGGCCTCTTTGAATGCTGCCAGAAGGATCGTGGGATATTAAAATCATTCTGTAGAGTCATTCACATCATTTCATATTGTTTTCCGGGGGTTATCCGTCTCACTCCAGTTTTTATGCTGTCGCGCTGTACATCGTGGTAGGTTCCTTACCCGACTGACCAGTTTCACTCCACACGACGGCCGTATAAAACAAGCACACTCACTCTTCGGGGAAATTTTCCATCAGGTAGGCTGATGAGGACGCTTTATTCTGCTGAAAATCCAGCACGCACGTGTCCAGTTAGAAAACACAGGAAAGACACTCGTCACTGGTCTAAAATGCATTATCTGTTGACTCAGAAATCAACTTTTTTTTCCTGACTAAAATTAAATGGCGGTAAATGAAGAGTCACTGAAGATTACAAGGCGAATACGAGTGCAACTTTTAAACTCAAAGCTCTTCCTTAGACATAAAAGAAGAACACAAACTAGCTTTACCAGGTGGAATATCGTGTGAGCAAAGATGTTTATATTGCTCAAAGAATAAGAAGCATTTGGGCCCCTCAATATTGTAATGGTTGTAAGACAGCAAAATAACCTCATGGCTACCCCATGATTGCAACGGGAACGAAAAGATGTGAATATTCAAGATCCACAGGACGGGGGAAGGGCGGAGGTGAGAAGGGGGAGGGGGAGGAGGGGGAGGGAGAAGGCGGAGGAGGGATGAGGAGGAGGAGGGAGCGAGGAGGAAGAGGAGAGGGAGGAGGAGAGAAGTAGGAGAGAGAGTGGGAGGAAGAGGAGGAGAGGAGGAGGAGGAAAGGAGGAGGAAGGAGGAGGAGGCAGGGGAAAAGGAGGGAGGAAGGAAGAAGAGGAGGCAGGAGGAGGAGGAGGAGGAGGAGAGAGGAGGATGGAGGAGTCGAGGTACGCGAAAGGTAGATGCCCGCACGCGCCAGGACGCGCTCCCAGTAGAGGAGGAAATAAGAGGGAGATGAGGAGGAGGAAATAAGGAGGAGAGGAGGAGGCGAGGCGAGCGAGAGGTTAGTGGAGGAGGAGGAGGATGGGACGGAACAATCCAAGTGAGGATCTCATCCATGATTTTTTTTTGTTTTTATTTTTTTTTTTTACATTTTTTATTTTTTGTTGTTCAGCAACAGGGATGGGGCTACCCTGCTACGAGGGCCGAGAGCGCGGATTAAGAGGGAGGAGGAGTGAGGAGGATGTGCGAGGACTGAGAGGAAGGGAGTGAGGAGGAGGAAAGGAGAGAGCGGAGGACGGATAAGGAGGAGGCAGGAGGGAGTAGGAGGAGGAGTAGGAGGAGGAGAGAGTAAGTAAAAAACGAGTAACGGAGCCGGGTGAGGAAATGTGGGAGGAGCCTGAGGAGGAAAACATGAAGGAGGCAAGTAACCAATGAACAAGTCGTTGAGACGGGAGGAAAAAGGAAGAAGACTGACCGACCCAAACTTCTCATAAAGCTAGGCCAACCTGAAGATAACAAACCATACCTTAACAACATAACTGTGATAAGTTAAGATACGGGATTGATAGGCCTCTCTCCCCGGAAAAATCAAAAAGCATGAAATAATTAAATAGGCCTCATCTCTCGTATCTGTATTACCAAAGGACTTTTCAAAATACTCCCATTTCTGTCGGTTCTTTTTAAAGCGTCACTTGCAGTCCACCTGTGACAGCATTCCCAAGCACGTTTTCTGTGTGTTACTAGCATAATTACGTACCAAAACCCCTTGACATGAATAAAATCAAATAATTATTTCGTTTTGAGTTTTATATAATTAAATCATGTGTTGATGAGCACCCAGTGACAGAGTAGAAACAAATACTTTGATAACTAATGATGAGGACCTTATACGTGCAACATTTACCGATTCTTTTCTCAGTTTTACACAACTGCTTTCAGCTCAGCTAGACCACTTAAAACAATCGTAGTGATAAATGCGAGTCTTGTTTTCACTCAGTGGCAGCAATATGGTTCACAATCGCCTGCCTTTTACATCAACATAAGGACTCAAGACATTAGTGAGCATCCATGCTCAAGAGCTCGTTCTGCGAGAGAGCCGCCACACTTCCTGGTGTAGCCTCAGCCATATGAAGGGTGCCATAATGCTTGTT
>JAWQFJ010029637.1:40000-56160 GCA_034096865.1 Theodoxus fluviatilis | reverse complement strand
GAGGTGTGAAATTTTCCCCTATCACCCATTATGAGTCTTCATGTTTGAAGGCTCTTCGCAGCCTTGCTGGCTGGTGGGCAGTGAGACTCGATTTAATTGATTTCATGTCACTGGTTAGATGGACTGTATAAGAACTCACTGTTGAGAAGAGTTTTAATTCTTTGTTAAAGATGGGTGTTTCTTAATGTTGTGGCCTTATATAGCCTACAAGGCTGATAGGCCCTTAAACTCCATCCATCCATCCATCCGTGGAGTGACTTCCAATTAGTTGTGTTTAGTATGAGCCAACTAAATGCGGCTACGAGTTCTGTAGTTTCATCGTTGTTAGGCACAGCAAGTGGCACACAGATGCTCTAGCTGCTGCGTGACCTTGACAGGAAGTTGACCTCTGCCACTGGCTGAAACGTCACCAAAGATTGTCTATGAATGATTTTCGACCCTAATACTTTTATTAAGTCATTTCTTCGATCAAGAGTGATAAATTTGAGTGTGAAATAATATTGGGGATTCGTGTATTCAAAGGGGGCCTCCAAAACCCTCTACTTTTAATGGTAACGTGCTTTAAAAATAATTAAAGAAACCGACCAATCGAAGCTCCTGAGCCTGCTACACCATAGCAGAGATGAAGCAGAGTGCACGGAACGCGAGGTTCATGTCACTCTTGATGGCATTTCTCAGGTCTTTTAGTCTGGTATCTAGTTCTTCGCTGTTCATACCAGGCCCAGGGTTACTTTCAACCGTTCCGCTGAGAAGCAGTAGCGATGACAAGTCACGGTCGTAACCATCGATGGCGCACTCTGGCAGAGCTTTTGTCAGATTTAGCGGCACGAGCAACTCTCTCCCAGTCATGGCTTGGCCGAGTGCGCTCACGCAGTGCGATGAAAGCATGCAGTGGCCCAGATTCAGCCCAATCAGGTTACTGCACGTCAAGCACGCGGTCGTTAGAGACATCAGTAGCGGGAAGCTCACACCAAGGTGCATGCACAGCTGAATTTGCGGACTTGCCAAGAGTCCTGTTTCTGCACGACTTCCTCGTGGTATGTGCGCTGCATGCAAGCCCACGCGAAGTCGAAAAGTTTCGATGTCCACGCCCATGATGGACTGAACGGAACTGAACTGAATTGAGCTCACATACTTAACTGACAAGCTGTTTTAGGAGAGAAGTGAGAAAACCCCCAATATAAATCAACCAAAAACCTAGAGTCTAAAACACACAATGTCGCCACAATGTCTATTAAATCGTCTCAAGGTCACATCCCTCAAGAAGAAGCAAAACGAGCACCACAACTCTGTCAGCAGGCACTACTACCTTGCAGATCGACGAGCTTTCTGGAACACATCTGCACAGGTCGACGTATAGAAGAGAGAGAGAGAGAGAGAGAGAGAGAGAGATGAATAGAGTGAGTGAGTGAGTGAGTGAGTGAGTGAGTGAGTGAGTGAGTGAGTGAGTGAGTGAGTGAGTGAGTGAGTGAGTGAGTGAGTGAGTGAGTGAGTGAGTGAGTGCCTCCCTATCTATCTATCTGTCTGGCTGGCTGGCTGGCTGGCTGGCTGGCTGGCTGTGTGTGTGTCTGTCTGCGTGTGTCTGTCTGTCTGTCGGTGTGTCTGTCTGTGTGTCTGTCTGTCTGTCTGTATGGCATTGCTTCTACCCCGCCTCCCGCTCTCTCTCTCTCTCTCTCTCTCTCTCTCTCTCTCTCTCTCTCTCTCTCTCTCTCTCTTTCTCACTCACTCACTTTCTCTGGCGCGCGCGCGCGCGCGCCTTTCCAGAGAAGTTATCAGTTTGTAGCCTGCGACGTTACTATGGATGCCTCCTTTTGCTGTCTGCAGAGAACACCACCAGGGGCTTCTGTGAACGGCAGACTGCGAACAATGGCGTCGTAAAGTGGGATAAGACATACGACGGCAACTATGACGTCCAGAACTGTCCCGTGGAAACAGGCGGTAAGTCTCGTCTTTGCCATTCAGCTCTGCGGCTAGGCAACGTTATGTAACCTAGTGGCAAGCCAGATGACACCCTACCCCACCTCCCACCCCTCACTTCCCCAGCTCGTGGAGATTTGCCGTAGGCGTCGAGAAGAATTGTTATTAAGTCTGTTGCTAGGATGATAATTTGCCGGGGGGTTTTATTATCAGAGAACCGGTCTGGACAATATGTCATGCAATGTTCTGGTTTGCATTATGAAAGCTCTGCTGAAGCAACATGCTAAAATGGCGAAAATTCCGAAATGATTGGACTTACATTTTGTTAAAATTTAATTTCCTCAGTGGGTTTGTAGTTGCAGAATTTGTTAAAGCAACGTGGATGTCTTTAAATGAATTGCTGAAATGTGATGCTATTTTCTGTTCCTTGTTGTCACGTTGAATCGAAAATGTTCAATGACACGTTGTTGTTTCGTACTGTTGACCACTTTTCTTTGTTTCAAGAACGAGATTCCTGGTGACATGTGTCCTAGTTTGCATGCAGCACGAATGTTCACAGTTGTGCATTAGCAATCAGGCGCTCATTCGCCTTACACCACTGCAGCTTTTCAGTGGAAAGGCGGATGCTCGAGCAATAACCTCTGCGTTGTCGGACTATACTAGTGTACTCGTAGTTGAGAGTAGTTAGGACGCAGACGTTAGAGGGTAGAGACCGTGCAGAAAAGTCGACGGAAGTCATGAGAGAGTGACCTCCCTTGTTGCTATTGGCTATAGACTCCGCTGATTGCATGCTTTTTGTGGGAAATCTCTCCCGACAAGCGACGGATTTGCTCCTGCAGGCGCCATTTTTGCAGGTGGATAGTTTTTATCCATCCAGTATATCTCAGTTGCACGCCACGATACTGAAATTTGCCACAAAAACACATGCGATAGCGGAGGGAGGTAACTCTGATGACGTCTGTCGACTTTTTTCCGTGGTCGACTTTTTTGCACTCTACAACGCTATTTAGTGAAGCCCGTTGTAACAGAGGCAATTTCACACGTTCCACACTGACGCTGTGCACACGACAAAAAGGTATTCCAATCGCAGAACACTGCTGATGCTCTGGCTCCAATATTGCGAGCCACGTTTGGCTGTCAAAATGGGATGGGCAATGTGGAACGTGTGGACTCGTCTCGTGTACAATGGGTCTAAGTCGTCGACCCCGCCAAGAAAGGGACTTTTTCAGTCGGTTAGTTTGTTGGTTAGTTAGTTACGTTAGTTAGTTCGTTCGTTAGTTATTCGGCAAAATAACTCATAACATTTCAAACTTATTCTAATCAAAGTTGGTGCAAGGTAGGCCTAAGGGTTAAAGGAAGTTTGTGAGATTATTAGTTATCTCGTTTTGGAATTAAAACAATAAAGAGAGATTTTATCGCCTAGGCCATAGGCCGGCGTGTGCTGCAAGCTGGCGTGTGCTGCAAGCTGGCGTGTGCTGCAAGCTGGCGTGTGCTGCAAGCTGGCGTGTGCTGCAAGCTGGCGTGTGCTGCAAGCTGGCGTGTGCTGCAAGCTGGCGTGTGCTGCAAGCTGCAAGCTGGCGTGTGTTGCAAGCTGGCGTGTACTGCAAGCTGGCGTGTGCTGCAAGCTGGCGTGTGCTGCAAGCTGGCGTGTGCTGCAAGCCGGCGTGTGCTGCAAGCTGGCGTGTGCTGCAAGCTGCAAGCTGGCGTGTGCTGCAAGCTGGCGTGTGCTGCAAGCCGGCGTGTGCTGCAAGCCGGCGTGTGCTGCAAGCCGGCGTGTGCTGCAAGCTGGCGTGTGCTGCAAGCTGCAAGCTGGCGTGTGCTGCAAGCTGGCGTGTGCTGCAAGCCGGCGTGTGCTGCAAGCTGGCGTGTGCTGCAAGCTGCAAGCTGGCGTGTGCTGCAAGCTGGCGTGTGCTGCAAGCTGGCGTGTGCTGCAAGCCGGCGTGTGCTGCAAGCCGGCGTGTGCTGCAAGCCGGCGTATGCTGCAAGCTGCAAGCTGGCGTGTGCTGCAAGCTGGCGTGTGCTGCAAGCTGGCGTGTGCTGCAAGCTGGCGTGTGCTGAGAGCCGGCGTGTGCTGCAAGCTGGCGTGTGCTGCAAGCTGCAAGCTGGCGTGTGCTGCAAGCCGGCGTGTGCTGCAAGCTGCAAGCTGGCGTGTGCTGCAAGCCGGCGTGTGCTGCAAGCTGCAAGCTGGCGTGTGCTGCAAGCTGCAAGCTGGCGTGTGCTGCAAGCCGGCGTGTGCTGCAAGCCGGCGTGTGCTGCAAGCTGCAAGCTGGCGTGTGCTGCAAGCTGGCGTGTGCTGCAAGCTGCAAGCTGGCGTGTGCTGCAAGCTGGCGTGTGCTGCAAGCTGCAAGCTGGCGTGTGCTGCAAGCTGGCGTGTGTTGCAAGCTGGCGTGTGCTGCAAGCTGCAAGCTGCAAGCTGGCGTGTGCTGCAAGCCTGCGTGTGCTGCAAGCTGGCGTGTGCTGCAAGCTGGCGTGTGCTGCAAGCTGGCGTGTGCTGCAAGCTGGCGTGTGCTGCAAGCTGGCGTGTGCTGCAAGCCTGCGTGTGCTGCAAGCTGCAAGCCGGCGTGTGCTGCAAGCTGGCGTGTGCTGCAAGCTGGCGTGTGCTGCAAGCTGGTGTGTGTTGCAAGCTGGCGTGTGCTGCAAGCCTGCGTGTGCTGCAAGCTGGCGTGTGCTGCAAGCTGGCGTGTGCTGCAAGCCGGCGTGTGCTGCAAGCTGGCGTGTGCTGCAAGCTGCAACCTGGCGTGTGCTGTAAGCTGGCGTGTGCTGCAAGCTGGCGTGTGCTGCAAGCTGCAAGCTGGCGTGTGCTGCAAGCTGCAAGCTGGCGTGTGCTGCAAGCTGGCGTGTGCTGCAAGCTGCAAGCTGGCGTGTGCTGCAAGCTGGCGTGTGCTGCAAGCTGGCGTGTGCTGCAAGCTGGCGTGTGCTGCAAGCTGGCGTGTGCTGCAAGCTGGCGTGTGCTGCAAGCTGGCGTGTGCTGCAAGCCGGCGTGTGCTGCAAGCTGGCGTGTGCTGCAAGCTGGCGTGTGCTGCAAGCCGGCGTGTGTTGCAAGCCGGCGTGTGCTGCAAGCTGGCGTGTGCTGCAAGCTGGCGTGTGCTGCAAGCTGCAAGCTGGCGTGTGTTGCAAGCTGGCGTGTGCTGCAAGCTGCAAGCTGGCGTGTGCTGCAAGCTGGCGTGTGCTGCAAGCTGGCGTGTGCTGCAAGCTGGCGTGTGCTGCAAGCTGGCGTGTGTTGCAAGCCGGCGTGTGCTGCAAGCTGGCGTGTGCTGCAAGCCGGCGTGTGCTGCAAGCTGGTGTGTGTTGCAAGCCAGCGTGTGCTGCAAGCTGGCGTGTGCTGCAAGCCGGCGTGTGCTGCAAACTGGCGTGTGCTGCAAGCTGGCGTGTGCTGCAAGCTGGCGTGTGCTGCAAGCTGCAAGCTGGCGTGTGTTGCAAGCTGGCTTGTGCTGCAAGCTGCAAGCTGGCGTGTGCTGCAAGCTGGCGTGTGCTGCAAGCTGGCGTGTGCTGCAAGCTGGCGTGTGCTGCAAGCTGGCGTGTGCTGCAAGCTGGCGTGTGCTGCAAGCCGGCGTGTGCTGCAAGCTGGCGTGTGCTGCAAGCTGCAAGCTGGCGTGTGCTGCAAGCTGGCGTGTGCTGCAAGCCGGCGTGTGCTGCAAGCCGGCGTGTGCTGCAAGCTGGCGTGTGCTGCAGGCTGGCGTGTGCTGCAAGCTGCAAGCTGGCGTGTGCTGCAAGCCGGCGTGTGTTGCAAGCTGGCGAATGTGTTCCACACTCAGAGATCGCTAGCAGACGCTAAAAGAAATTGTAACATCATGCCTGGCTTGCAGAACATGCTGCCTGAATGATATTGGCCATGGAAGAGTTGTTGTGATACCTCCATGGCTTTGGTTGGCTTGGCGGAGGTTTGCGCTTTGTGACTTTCTCTAGTTAAGAAAATATTTGCATACAACCCAGTCCGTTAGTATGAATTGCAAAACTGTTGTCTGTCTGATCCATAAAACGTAAGTAGCACGTTCCTCATATCTTGGCACAGATAAGTTTGCGCTGATGAAATGAAGTTTGCAATGCTGTTATGATTGGTCTTTGTGGAAACTATTCACTCACAGAGGGTCCTTTTAAATATCTGCTCCATTTTGTGACTATGCTTCTGTAAATACAGTTGCTGGCTTGACTTCCTGTGTCATTCAGCAAAATTAGTGCGTGGAGGAGGTAAGGGAAGTTGTCAGATTCTTGTTCTGAAGTGCCAGTGGTTTGCGTGACTGGACCTTTAAAAGCATTTGTTGAAGACGCGATTAACTCACTTCAAAGGCCAAATGTTTAATTTCATGGCTTGATGGAAGTAAAGCAGCTAAGTTTCTCTAGACGTGAAAATGATCGCGTAACGAAATTTTATCGCACACAAGCTAATTTAAAGGCAAATGTAGGGATGGACTACGGTCTAATTTAAAGGCAAATGTAGGGATGGACTACGGCCTAATTTAAAGGCACATGTAGGGATGGACTACGGCCTAATTTAAAGGCAAATGTAGGGATGGACTACGGTCTAATGTAAAGGCAAATGTAGGGATGGACTACGGTCTAATGTAAAGGCAAATGTAGGGATGGACTACGGTCTAATGTAAAGGCAAATGTAGGGATGGACTACGGTCTAATTTAAAGGCAAATGTAGGGATGGACTACGGTCTAATGTAAAGGCAAATGTAGGGATGGACTACGGTCTAATTTAAAGGCAAATGTAGGGATGGACTACGGTCTAATTTAAAGGCAAATGTAGGGATGGACTACGGTCTAATGTAAAGGCAAATGTAGGGATGGACTACGGTCTAATGTAAAGGCAAATGTAGGGATGGACTACGGTCTAATGTAAAGGCAAATGTAGGGATGGACTACGGCCTAATTTAAAGGCAAATGTAGGGATGGACTACGGTCTAATGTAAAGGCAAATGTAGGGATGGACTACGGCCTAATTTAAAGGCAAATGTAGGGATGGACTACGGCCTAATTTAAAGGCAAATGTAGGAATGGACTACGGTCTAATTTAAAGGCAAATGTAGGGATGGACTACGGCCTGTAATTTTAATAGTCTCACAAGGAACCACTTCCAAGTAAAGGTTGTTATCTCCCTTCGTTCTTATATTCCAATAACTGCAACGTTTGGTGACAAGACCACACTTGATGTTTGGAGACTCAAGATCCTGCTTCCGTTAGATTTGAGTTGCCTTATCAGGCAATCACCTCCTTTTAGTTCTGTTCTTTGTTCTCCCTTTGTATGGAGCTATCTGACGGAGGGCTGGGTGCGCGTTGGAAACCACTGTGTGATTGGAACACTTCATGCCAAACCTCTCCTGTCCAATTATGGAAACCTTTTATTCTGATATGTAAAAGTGGACGATTTGATGTAGATGCTCTGCAAAGTATACAAATCACCACATTAGCCTCTAGGGGTTGGGCTGTTTCTCTTTGTCAATTATCGGAGCTTTTTATTCTGTCAGGCGAGTAGCTGCAGTTGCTCCAGTTCCTAACACAAGGGAACTCGTGGCTCGAGACTCCCCAAAGTAGCAAATTTGCAGTGGTTCTATATTGGTCCCTCCCCCATACCCCTGTCTGCATGATTTGTGAACCCCCACCTCCCCACCCCGCCTCCACCCCCACATCCTCATCCTACATTTCCTGGCATGCAGTGACCCAAACCGTGACCTGGTTCCACTTGATTCTAGACGCTTCGACATATCTAGTCGCGTTTATATACTTACGGTGTTGGATGACCCAAAGTAGCATGAGATAACTCGACTCCTGTGCTTTGCTGTCGACGTCAGTTCGTTGAAATCAGCAGTAAGCAGAAGAGAACTCGCCTATTAGATTTCACCAATGAAATGATAATTGTTCATAGATGATGTTAGAAGTACTGAACTGGTTGGCTAGAGAAAACCTCCCCCAGTATGTCACAAAAGGAAAATGGACAGGAACACGAGTTCAACTTAGACTAGTGCAACATACGGCCGGCATTCAAACCATCAGGAAAGACGCCATTAAAGAAATAGCGTCCCTCACAGTCCGTGAAACACTCTCTGCTATGCAAGCATTCTGTGTTCTCTTTTCCTTCCCCGAATACAGGAGGGCGAGTCAAATGAAAACTTTAAAAGTGCGATGACAATTCCTAACATCGCTCAATTGTCCTGAAAGTTGGCAACAGCGTTACTCTGTGTTGGAGATTGACCAACAGGTGGCAGCACGATGTAGAAACATCACACCGCGGCGCAGCAGTAGTGTCGTGGCAGGATGCATGAGTAATGATCAGCCACTAGGGAGGGCACGCGAGTTCGCCCGGATGACGGGTAAAAGTCAGATAAAATCATCCTAAAACAAAACTTAGGAGACTTACCGTAATCGTCGCTCGCAGTTTGCTTTCCAATTGCAAAGCATGCACGCCAGATAGGCCTCCCCAACCAGTAGAGATGGTCCTTTCGGGATGAGCAGTAACCAGTGCCTTTTGACCCTTCAAGGGAGTTAACCCTAGGCGCTTCCTACCACACTCTTCCCCGTTTGTTTTCTAACGTCCTCAAGACAGTTCCAACTGTCAGGGAAGTGAAGATGGCGCCCGTTTACTTCACGGTCAAAATGCCCTTTTCCAGTGGTGGCATAAGAAGAAAAGAGTTAGAGGACAGAAAGGAAACTGTGTTTTGAAACAGATGAGTAACAAACGGAACAGCCAATTGGGGAACAATGGTGTAGCAGTAAAAACAACAGAGGCCTAACCATTCTAGGACAGACTCGTAAGCCAGATGAAACTTGCTCATGCTTAAATCTCACTAATTTTTATAAGAGAATTTAAATTTGGATGTCACTGCATGTACTTAGCCCAATATCGTGCTCGTCTCATTCCTATGCTGCTTCATATATCTCCCCCTCCTCTCTTCAAAGAGGAGCATCCCGTCTTATATAGCTGGAGAAAGTTACGGGCATTCTCAATGGAAAGAAATAAGATGTCTACCCTCCTCATTTCGCGGTTCACTGAAAATTGCGTGAGACCTCATCCGAAAGGTGGGGAATGGAGAATCCTCCCTTCAGTGTGGTGTCTCAGTACAGACATTTCAACACTGAAATAGGTGTTGGGGAACACATGCTGCCGTAGATGCACTTCCATTAATGTGTGCTCTTGAAGAAATGCACCTGTGCACGCTGTTGTCCTGGAAGTTCTTCAGAGAGAATCTTCAGAAGGGAGGACGGTGGACCTTTGGACCTTTTTCGGTTAGAATCGACAGCTTTCTTAGTCGGCAAACTACTGTTTCTGGTTCTGCGAGCACTTCCCTGGCGTACGTGAGATGTAGACCAAGGGCAATACAAAGTGGCGGGTCGCTCATTATATCACGGCGCCAGGCCTGCTGATGTTGGAGCGAGCGAGCGAGCGACTGACTGACTGACTGACTGACTGACTAACTGACTGACTGACTGACTGACTGACTGACTGACTGACTGACTGACTGACTGACTGACTGACTGACTGACAGCAGGCAAGAATGTGTGAACAAGCAAGCAAGTATATGAATGAGTGATTGAGCGAACGTGTGTGTGTGTGTGTGTGTGTGTGTGTGTGTGTGTGTGTGTGTGTGTGTGTGTGTGTGTGTGTGAGAGAGAGAGAGAGAGAGAGAGAGAGAGAGAGAGAGAGAGAGAGAGCTCTAATGAGTAAGTGAATGAGCGATAGAGCGAGTGGAGTGTGCGAGTCTCATCCTACAGGAACCAGCGCTGCGCTCTAACGGATCCTTTTCGAAGTGATCTTACGTGAGAACACCTCTTCGCCTTCGTCGGGCAGTGTATTTCATACAGCGTCGACGACATGTCTCTTTCATGATAGATTGTCTGTGTCCGATTGATATTTTTGGATTTGAGTGAGTCTTCACGTAAAAAAATTTGATAATTATTTTCCAGCATCTTACACTGAGGCATGGTTGGCAAATGTGATCTTAGAACGTTCTGAGGGATGAGGGAGGTTAAGCTGCTACGATTAAAGCTGTTAACAATTGAGTTCGTTCGACAACTCTGCGCATGCCTGGTCACCCTTTCATCGGTCTCTCAAACTGTTTCTTGGTTTGCTTGAACCACAAGTGGTTGTCTCCCTTGTCCCACTAGCCCGCAAAGATTCGAATGACACCATTGAAACACGCTCCTGCCTGCAGTGACTGGCAGTACTTCACTTTGTTCCATACACCCATCGGTGAATAATTAATGTTTGCACTTCTCCCCATTCATGTGGACTTCCTGCAACTATGCCGAATTCACTGCAGCCCCGTTTTTGCGACAATTGTAAAGTGAATGAAAGCATTAACAATGAAACATTTACTCCTTGTTTCCGGCCGATAAAGTGTCATCACGCATGTGCGGAAAAAACGAAATGCCTTTTTAGCCTTGACGAATCCACATCTGTATCTCAGCACTGCTTGCTTGTGAAGGTTCTTGAAAAGCACAACGAGGAGTGAACAGCAGTGTTTGCTTTGGAAACAAGAGTAATTTGCACCGCACAAAAAAGGACTAACACAAACACGGCACTCCTCTGGCAGCACGTATTCATGCACCTTTTACTCGTAGCCGTCACATAATTATGTTTATGAACGTTACAATCTTTGTAGTTATCTTAGATTTGTTATTGTGAACGATTGCTGGTTTTTGTAAATTTGAATATGGTTATGTGTGAGCTTAAAAAAATAATGAAACCTCTATTTTTCAGATATGATTTTTGCTTGTTTTACCTTGCTTTAACATCTGTGGTGTTATTTCAGATATGTTAATTTCAAGGATTGGAAACGGTACGTATGCTTGTGTTCCCGTAGAGCAGCTTGCTGACCTGCGTGCAATGGCCGTTTGACTACCCGTCTTGTTCCCCTGTACCCGAATCCTGGGGGCTGCGTGATTATGAGGCAGTGTGTTTGTGGTGTTCTACCCCAGGGTTTGCGTGCCGTCTTCTATCCTCATCCACCCTACTCCTTTCACCCTTTTTATTCTCGTAACCTCACTGATTAATCCTTCCAAACTCCCAAACCCTCCATCCTTGTCTCCCCTCCACCCCCACCCCCACCCTTGTCTCCACCCCCACCCCCACCCTTGTTCCAAGCATTTCAATCGTGTAAGTGAAGCACTGTCCAAGGAATTAATGTAAAAGAAAATGTGTAACATGATAATTAATAGATGTAACGCTGACACACCTGATAACACCTGGAATTTCCGTGTGATGGGTTTTCAATCAACTACGTGTGTTCGTTGCATTAATCAATGTTCTTCGATAATGTTCACATGGAAATTACTAACCTTTGTATTGTTTTACAAACCAAATGGAAACACATCGTAAACATGCACGTTGGTCCTCACGAAATGAAGAACATCACAACGGGAAAAATAAAGACCTAGATAACGCAAAAAAGCAACGGTAGGAGAAACATTAAAAACGGTGTTGCATATGTGTTGAGTAGTCTGATGTGTACTTTGCATGGTGCATGTCCAAAATCCTGCCTCGGATTGTGTGTCCACCTTTGTAACTGTAGAAGTTGCACGTTGCTCGTAGTAGAGTCGTCACTTTGTTGCTAACTAGTTTGTTGCTAGTGGATCTGTGGTAGTCTCACTAGATATGTTCATGAATGAATACAAGATAGGCGCCTCTTGAAATGTGATGATCGATTGCAACATGCGAGGTGCCGAATGACGTCCTATCGATGAAGGAAAGACTTCATGGAGGATTCCAATCGACTGCATTGTGTGTACAAGTCCATCTCTTTTCACCCGTCTTCAGTTCACTCGTCAAGTCAAATGTTAGCGTGAACAAGATACCTTGATGAGGCAATGACATGAACAAGATACCTTGATGAGGCAATGACATGAACAAGATACCTTGATGAGGCAATGACATGAACAAGATACATTGATGAGGCAATGACATGAACAAGATACCTTGATGAGGCAATGACATGAACAAGATACCTTGATGAGGCAATGACATGAACAAGATACCTTGATGAGGCAATGACATGAACAAGATACCTTGATGAGGCAATGACATGAACAAGATACCTTGATGAGGCAATGACATGAACAAGATACCTTGATGAGGCAATGACATGAACAAGATACCTTGATGAGGCAATGACATGAACAAGAACTAATCTGATTTTTTTATGAGAAAGAAGGAGAGGACGGGAGATCATCTTGACCCACTTGAATCAGCCTTCAAAACATATTATTCGGAATCAAACGCTTGAAATAATACAGAATATCTTAATATTTTTCAAAATATGGACCTTGAGACCGTGCACTGCTATCTAGAGGGCGTTTGAACAGAGAGCCTTTTCAACTACCGCTTTTCTTGTATGAAATATACTGCCTGAATTACTCTGGCATGCATTTCACAGCAAAAAATTCCAACAGTATAGAAGACATACTCGTTTACTATGAACTCTAAACTGCAGTCAAATCTGATTGATTTCCTGAAAGCTTAAAAAATGTCAATCAATGGAAGTTAGCTCATTCGAATAAGTGTCACTCCTGCTGCTGCTGCTGACCACCAGAGTGATATACCTATTCCACAGCAGCTCTTCAGAAAATGTATGGCCATCAGTCTACCAGTCAGCTGACGTCTGTGGAGTGCAGATAGACTTTCTTTGTGTGAATGCAGACACTGGTCTCGCAGCAGAAAGCCACAGTGTCTTCAGGGGAGAGAGAGTGAAGTGAAGCATCCATGACTGAAACAAACGAATGTGGAAAAAGCTTTGATGGGGACATTTCTATTTGCTATATCTGTATACTCCCACCTTCGTACAGTGTAGCAACCAGTTGGCAAACGTTTAAACGGTTTACGCTTTGAGCAAGAAAGATCAGTCCTACTCATTTAAAACTTACGTTTGTCTTGGGAAAGTAGACGTGATCATTGCTTTATGATGCGTTTTAGGGTTGGACGGAGTCGGATTTAAAACCCCGAAGAAAAGTCCGACATCATTGTGTCCACCTTTGTTTATATAATCTTGCACGAACTTTCGTAGTACAATACTTTCACCAGAAAAGAGTGGAATTACTACCTCGGGATAACAACAACGACGATGACAACAACGACGACAACTACAACAACAAGGACAATAATGCCAGCAACAAATCTTGCTCCGACACGCATTTAACCTACGTATGCCAGTGCAAGCAAAACTTTTACGGAGGAATTTTCACCCTGGGTCGCCGTAAGCGCAAGCTTGATGAATATCGTGCTGCGTTTGTTTCTTGCAAGAATCCATTCCTCTGCCTTCACAGACGGGGTCGAAATGTCTGACTCCTGGATAAGTGCTGGCCGCTTGCGCCATGCGATGATGTCGTGTTTGCCTTGGATGAAGTGCGGCTAGATCGGCGTCTTGAAACTCACGACGCTTGTGTCCATGGCGTTGATGCTCCAGTCGTGCTGCTTGTAACGCCAGCAGATGTTCTGGTGTAGCTGGTTAACTTCTGGGGCTTTCCTGAATTATGTAACTGCTACTTGAAACCCTGCGGAAATAGATACCTTTAGTTGAAAGACACAACTTTCCGTGTTGGTCGCTTGGACATCCGAATAATGATACCTGAAGGAAGAATCCTCGCTTGAAAGTCAAAGGCATCAAGGAAAGTTTGTAATCATGATCAATGACGGTTTTAAACTCGGAAAACTCAAAATTTTAAATGAGATTTAGATATTCTTTTCTCCGCCCCTTCCCTGTGGGGTTCGGGGTAAGACTTGACCCACCGCGTCTCCCAATGCGATTCGTAAGGGGCGAATAACTAGGGACACCGTGACTTGATTTGCCTTTACTCTGAACTGTTCTAGTGATGTTCGTGCTTACTGGCCTTACATAGCCTACAAAGGCTGATAGGCCGTAAAACACCATCAATCCAATCCAATCCTTCCAAAAGCAAAAGAACCGAAATGGTACATCCAGCCTCAACAAAAGGTCGGTTGCGAGGGATACATATGACGACATGCATGTGCTTGGAAATGCAACATATGAACAACCGTTACTTAAAACTCTTTTTCAATGCATTATTCTTCTGAACAAATTTCGGAACCTTGCACTCTTGATCGCTGGATTTTGACTGATGTGCACTTGGCCTAGCTACCCATGCCATCGTGATGAGTGTTAGACCGAATACCACTAGCGGCTGAGTTGACAGCACCGCTTGTAGATGGAGAATGTATGCTCCATCTAGGCTTGTTTTCCCCTTTCTCCGTCTCCAATCCACACGGAAAGTCCTTCACTGCATAGACTCCCGATATTACCTCTGCGCATGCGCTGCGAACTCCAGTGCGCACGTTGCTTTGCGGTCGCAAAAGCGAAACCGATGTTTATTAACACGACACTTTCGCATGCAGGTCAAAACGCCCCGCTATCAGCGGATGTTGGAAACGGCAGCATTTCATCCTAGCGTATTAACCACGTTCCTGTTGCCCCAGGGAATGGTACCAGCGTTTCAAAAGATGTGTTGATGCTGGCATGGACACGGTGACATTCAATGCCTTCGTCATGCTTCTTGGTGATTTCATCATGTGCTTTGATGCTACCATTCTTCACAATGTTTATAAATAGGACCTATGGCGTTGTAAACATGAGCTTGGTGTTGGGATGTCAAGACGACTCAAAGGTTTGAGGGAACCCAGGCTTTGATTGTTTTGATGTTTTGCTTTGTTGTCCAAAACTTTTGTGGTGCTTTTTTCATCCGATATTTCAGGTATGTGGAAGCGCTTGCGCTGCGCATGCGTACTACCAATTTGGTGTATGGGGTTTTTTGGGTGGTAGATCCAAACGCTGTCAAGCCTAACGCGTTAACCCCTCTACCAAGAATAGAAATGTAGTGTTTATCTCAATGCCTCGTAGACAGATTCGTGTAGTGTAGTAGATGCAGTTTGTCGTATTTCGGAGGCAAAGCTTGCAAACTAGATGAGCTTTCAATTGATGGTTTCTTCTTGCAAGCCAAACAGATTCTTGGAGAGAGCCTCCCTTCGAGCACAAATGAGACCATGGACCATCGCTATGTCAGACCTCTCTAGAAGGCGCTCAAGAACACTGAGCACGAGGTCGAATGAAATACCCTGCAAACCAATTTGCAAAGCAAGCTGCAATGACGATTACACCAGATGTTAAGTTTGTACAAACGATCTCCAGCTACAAGACCGCAACAAGCGACAAGCCTCGAAGGATGTCCACGTGTGCAAGTCACCCCAGATCGACTGTTACGAAGCTGAGTTTATTGTTAAAGAGACACTGCATTGCATTGCATCAAATGAAACTGAACTGAACTGAATTAAACAATATAAGATTGGATGCAATTGAATAAACGGGGTCAAGTTAGATTGTGTCCGGTGAGATTCATCTGCACCTGCGAATTTCAGTCAGATAAAAAACACGCGGATTTTATTTAATAAGGAAAAGGAGTGGAATTCATCTTTTTAAGAGCAATAAATTTACTAAAAAGCACGCCTGTTTGAATTTTACGAAAACACAAAATGTCATAGTTGGAAACAGTCAGCTCAAACTGTGGCTTTTACTACTAGACCCTTCACTAAATCAGAAGATTTGATTTAAAATGACACGAAGTAGTCAATATTCTTTTCTTTGTCACAAAAACATCTATCTAATTAACACATGGACTCTCTGTTCCCTTTATCGCTATTCTTTAGACTGTGAATCATGAATCCCCATTTTAGAATTGTTATGCGTTGTAGTTTCCATTTCTGCATAGAAACTATGATGAAACTTATCCCAACATAATATCTTAAAGTCGTTATATTCAATAATCATTAAAATCTCTTCCAATGATTTAAACCTGAAAAATAGAAGTAACTTTTGCAGTAAATCTCTTCCAAGGATTTAAACACGAAAAATGGAAGTAACGTTTGCAGTAAGTGCACATTTATGGCCCTGTATGTGTTGTCTGTGGGGGGAGGCCATGTCAGGGGGGAGGCCCTGTCAGGGGGGCGTGGCGTGTCGCGAGGAAGCTTGCTCTCTGCGCTGCGTGCTGCTTGCGCTGGCGGAACTTGACACCGTCTCTTCCTGCAGAGGGAATGTGTACACCAGCAGCTGCTCTTCAGGGGAAGAATTCCCAACGAGAGAACCATCGCTGGCATGGCGAAACCAAGTGTCCTCGTGTGACTTTGGTCGCCCAGAGTCTACAGAAGAGGGCGTCGCATTGTTTACATTTATGTCTCAGCTGAATGGAATGGTGACCTGCTTTGGGAATGTAACACTGAATTGTAGTCTGTGCCCACCTGA
>JAWQFJ010029637.1:25000-35000 GCA_034096865.1 Theodoxus fluviatilis | reverse complement strand
CTTCTTTATACATAATTAATGGATCTGTTTTGCCTTTTTTCGCATCCTTCTGTGTTTAGTTGTTTCTTTGCATCTTCTGTACAACTTCTCGGAAAGCGTTCCCTCGAGAATGCATACTATACAATGCAACATTCTGTCATACTCTTGATTCTTTGAAATCATATCGTGCTCTTACAGAAGAGATCAAGGAGAAGAGTCATTCGTCAGTATCAGCCAGTTCTTTTGAATACTCATGCTGCTCTGTGATGTTATTTGTGCAGAACCTGTACACGGGCATGCGACTGCTGCACATTGCCGCCATCCTGAGTGAGATGCAGCTCGGCATCCAAGACTTGGCCGAGAGGCGTCGTACCGTGGGCAAAATAGGTCCGCTCTTTTCTTCATATAGCAGTGTGTTGACAATCAGAGACCCTTCAGTGCTGGGAGATTCATAATGTAGAAACATGTTTTGATCATTGTTCCTTTTCCATAATTTCTCTATGATGTGTAAGCGTTTTTCCAAGTAAAGAAACACTTTGTTATGTATAGGGAAAAAGAGAGAATAGCTTCACTTTCTCTTTCTGATTCTTTTTCCCCTTTTCTGTTCCACTTGCCTCTGCTCTTCCAGATTTTTGGGGGTACATCTTCTTTTTCCGTCATCTTCCTTCTCTCCTTTTTCCCGTTTTTTTCTTTTTTCCTTTGAATTCATCTTATCTCTCTTTTCTACTTTTCTGTAAGAATGATCCTCTTGGCATGGCTGAAGCAGTGCCATCTTGCAGTCATGTTTTGTAGTCCATGGTCATGTTCGATTTCCAAATGAAATTGCTATAATGTCTAGACACAGTTTTCCCCCTCCCCCCCCTCGCCCCAAATTGCCTGCATTTGCAGTGGTGGTACTCCCCGTGGTTGGGGATGACCACCGCGTCTCCCTGCACTATTCGTAAAAGACGAACATTTGGGGAAATCGTGACTTGACGTGCTCTCATTGCAACTACATACGTACACGTAACATTTGTATGGTGGTCAATGGTTTTACACAATCTACACAGATTGATAGGCAGTACAACTACATACGTACACGTAACATTTGTATGGTGGTCAATGGTTTTACACAATCTACACATATTGATAGGCAGTACAACTACATACGTACACGTAACATTTGTATGGTGGTCAATGGTTTTACACAATCTACACAGATTGATAGGCAGTACAACTACATACGTACACGTAGCATTTGTATGGTGGTCAATGGTTTTACACAATCTACACAGATTGATAGGCAGTACAACTACATACGTACACGTAACATTTGTATGGTGGTCAATGGTTTTACACAATCTACACAGATTGATAGGCAGTACAACTACATACGTACACGTAACATTTGTATGGTGGTCAATGGTTTTGCACAATCTACACAGATTGATAGGCAGTACAACTACATACGTACACGTAACATTTGTATGGTGGTCAATGGTTTTACACAATCTACACAGATTGATAGGCAGTACAACTACATACGTACACGTAACTTTTGTATGGTGGTCAATGGTTTTACACAATCTACACAGATTGATAGGCAGTACAACTACATACGTACACGTAACATTTGTATGGTGGTCAATGGTTTTACACAATCTACACAGATTGATAGGCAGTACAACTACATACGTACACGTAACATTTGTATGGTGGTCAATGGTTTTACACAATCTACACAGATTGATAGGCAGTACAACTACATACGTACACGTAACATTTGTATGGTGGTCAATGGTTTTACACAATCTACACAGATTGATAGGCAGTACAACTACATACGTACACGTAACATTTGTATGGTGGTCAATGGTTTTACACAATCTACACAGATTGATAGGCAGTACAACTACATACGTACACGTAACATTTGTATGGTGGTCAATGGTTTTACACAATCTACACAGATTGATAGGCAGTACAACTACATACGTACACGTAACATTTGTATGGTGGTCAATGGTTTTACACAATCTACACAGATTGATAGGCAGTACAACTACATACGTACACGTAACATTTGTATGGTGGTCAATGGTTTTACACAATCTACACAGATTGATAGGCAGTACAACTACATACGTACACGTAACATTTGTATGGTGGTCAATGGTTTTACACAATCTACACAGATTGATAGGCAGCACAACTCCATTCATTTATTCATTCATTCATTTGCAGATGTAGAACTGACGCACGTAACGGTGAATGACACCGCGCGGGTGGAGAGTGAGGAGGAAGGAAACGTGGATAAGAGTGTCACAAGACAGCGCCAGGCCAGGGAAACTGGTAAGCAATTTCGCAGTCTCCGTGTAGTTAAACAGCACATGGCAGAATCTCACACAGACTCTCGCGACCCGGAACACCTACAGAAAATAATCCAGGCGATGATGAAATGACTACCAAAATATTTTATTCATTTCCTACAAAGACCACATCATAAATGAAGATGTACGCAATAGGAACTATGCTGCCATCGATCCTTTTAAGGATCTCCTGACAACAGTAGAGGCGCCAGTTGAGGTGATATGGTCACGTCACCCAATCAAGTGACCTTTCGAAGACCAAGTGGTAAAGCACCGTGCCAGGAAGGAGAAGGCGAGGCTGAGAGCGAAGAAGTTGAAAAGATAATACCAGAGAGTTTGTCTTTGTCCATCGGCAGTTTCCAGAAGGCGGCAGAAGACCGAAAAAGTTGGCACGCTCTTGATAGATCATTATCAGTGGCTATGGGATTTGTAGTGATAGTGGTAGTGGTGGAGGTGATGGTGTAGTAGTAGCAGTAGCAGTAGCAGCAGCAGTAACAGCAGCAGCAGCAGTAGTAGTAGAATGTATGCACGTATGCATTTGTCTTTTTGCTCGTCCTTCGGAGAGGAAGAGGACGATTACCTCATATATTGTCGATAAAGATAAGATGGGTCTGTAGGTGGCTGACAAGGCCTATCTGGGCCCGAAAGTCCCTCGCACCAGGTGGGCAGCCTGGGGGGATGAGGCAGTCGTGCTGGCAGCTCTGGGCTTACTGTGACCCACTTTCCTTATAGCTTTGCAAATGGACCGCTTAAAAGTAAAATTGGATACCCGTGAGGACTTCAAGCACACGCTTTGGAGAGATTCACTCTTGAAAAAACCGAGAAGCAGCATCGACTTTGAGATCTCTTGGAAATGGAAATGGTGCTGGTGCCTGACTGTGCGTCCTATCCGCATGTTTCTGCTTGAAGTCGTCAGGTGCCTGTAAGTGATTCGTGTTTGTGACCCAGTGATCGGGGAGTAAGGTTCAAGGCGGTTTGGGACCAAGCTTGGGTGATAAGACCTTTTTTTCTTCCTCATGATATTTATGTTGAACTAGTCTCCTGGATAACACGGACAGCAATCACACTGCGTCCAAAGCTATATAAGATGTTCTTCTTGCAAGCAACTCACTGATGACTTTTTACAGTTCCAACACAATAAACACGAAGTCCTCATCAGTCTGTTGATTAAGGTGAGACTTTATAATGCAGATTCCGGCGTGTGGTCCGTTTTGGCGGTATTGTTTGGTTTCGGTCCAAAATGGGGAAAAGGGCAGAAATGAGAAATCATACACTCACGTTATTGACTATCCATCGAGTTAGATTATGTGCAGACCAAAAATGTTAAGGACTCCTTTTAAGCTTCCGTAAACAATGCAAAACCTCATACTATTAGTATTACAAACTTTCTTTCGCCATGCTCTGTCATGGAATATGCCGCTTCAGTATGTCTTTGTCTACTTATGATTCACCTGTACATTGACCATAAAAAAATTAACATGGGACCAAGTTATTGCCTGTCAAATGCCAAACGTGAAAAGACAAAACTGTTCGCAAGAATATTTGATTGTTTTGGACGGTCTTTCTGAGGGAGCAAAATTCATGGAAGGCATGTTTGTTGTTGACGAGTGCACTTCGACTGCCTGCTGATGGTGGAAAGTGGCAGCATGAAAGAGACCCTTCACCTTATCTCCGCTTTAGACTTCCAGGAGATCATTCCCATGTGGCTGGGTGTGTGTGTGTGTGAGAAGAGACTCACCACGTCTCCCTAAGCGGTTCTCTATGGATGCAGAGCATCATTATCAATGAGCTCAAAAAAGAGAAATTCAGAGAAACGTTCATGCGATTTCGGCTAGGTATACATGTATGCATTTGGTATGAGAGGGACAGAAGTTTGGATCGCCCATTCTGTACAAATAGCGTCGAGAACGAAATACAATTTTTGTTAGATTGCCCGATATATGTTGAGATTAGGCAGATATTGAAAAACGGCTAAATGTAGGAGCATGGGTTTTCTTATCGACGGCAGGAACGTAGAAAAAACGAATGGTTGCTATGTACATTCATTATGTCCGGAGGAAGCGAATCAAAAATATCAAAGTGTAAGCCAGTCGATCACAGTGCTATTATTACAAGCCTGTCAATATTATACCAAGACTTTCAATATTATACCAAGACTGTCAATATTATACCAAGACTGTACCCTTGTGACGGGCCAATGACAAATACAAGTCTAAGTATTAAGTCCCAACGCGATTCGTAAAATGCGAAAAACTAGGGAACTAGGACTGGGTTCGTTCTTACTCAAAAACAGCTCTAGTGATTTTCATGGTCAATGCCCTTACACATCTTGAAAGGGCTAAAAGGCCGAAAAACCTAATTCATTCGTTCATTCATTCCAGGAGAGGATGCAGGTGTTCATGAAACACGTCCCCACACTCTGCCGGCCTACAGGTTTACCATCCGTGACATCTACTCTCTCCTGAAGGTGCAGGGAGGGTGAGTATACATGATTCATTGCCACTTTCATAGCTCTGTTGTGGGAGTTTTGGCTGATAGGAAATTATATGTATGCAAAACATGAGGAATGCTCTGTCGTTCCTCTCTGTTTGGTCTGATTTGAAAATCTCACTTGAATTTTACCGTGAGACAGAGATAGATCAATCTATCGACGAAACCAAGGACTCGGACTCTCTCTCTCTCTCTCTCTCTCTCTCTCTCTCTCTCTCTCTCTCTCTCTCTCTCTCTCTGGCTCGTGAGCGCACACACACAGACACTCACATCTACTCACGCCCATTCAAGGACGTACACATTCTTAATTGTACCTAAACAAGTTTGAAGGTTTGGGAAGTTTCTGTAAATATTTTTTTTGTCTTTCTGCTTAGGCCCGACGTAGACGTTTGAACCAAAGCTAACGACACAAGGTAGCAGCCAGTATAACATCCCACATTGTCACGTTATTTCAATAAACCCAGATTTCTCCATCCCAGGGATAGAACCACTGCACTGCGCCTCGCACATGGTCCAACCTCAAAGCATGCTCGCCCATCCCCGCATTTCAAAAAGACATGGTTTCAACAAGCGAGTAGAGGCTGAGGGGCTGACCGTGTACTCATGCAAGAGGGGAGAGCACTGGGGGGTGGGCTGGCAGGAACTGGTGTATATTCTAAACAAGTTTGAAGGGTTGGGAAGTTCCTGTAAATATTTTTTTTTGTCTTTCTGCTTTGGCCCGTCGTAGACGTTTAAACCAAAGCTAACGACACAAGGTAGCAGCCAGTATAACATCCCACATTGTCACGATATTTCAATAAACCCAGATTTCTCCATCCCAGGGATAGAACCACGGCACTGGCCTCGCACATTGTCCAACCCCAAAGCATGCTCGCCCATCTCCGCCTGTCTAAAAGACATGGTTTCAACAAGCGAGTAGAGGCTGAGGGGCTGACAGTGTACTCATGCCTGTCATCAACATAAGGGTCTTGTGCACGAGAATCACAGGCAGTGGCTGTGCATTTCAGGGAAAGGCCTGACTACCTGAGTGACCTGGTCATTCTGCACACCGCGGTGCGAATGGCAGTTCCTCCCTCCGTGGGCCCTGTTTGTGTCGTCCTACAGCACAGACTGGATGCTGGGGTGAGTGGCTGTCTCTCAATTTTCTCCTCCTCCCTTTCTAGCAGAAAGAGATAACTTGGTAGCGTCGCATTTCAGTCTTTGAGTGCTTTTGAAGACTTTGTGATATGCCGTTGTGATATGATACTCTGATATAATGGGATCTGTAAGAAAGATAGTGTGTGTGTGTGTGTGTGTGTGTGTGTGTGTGTGTGTGTGTGTGTGTGTGTGTGTGTGTGTGTGTGTGTGTGTGTGTGTGTGTGTGTGTGTGTGTGTTCCACTAGATGATGATGCAGGAGTATGGGGCGTTTCCACTAGATGGTGATGCAGGAGTATGGAGGTGTTTCCACTGGATGGTGATGCAGGAGTATAGGGCGTTTAAACTGGATGATGATGCAGGAGTATGGGGTGTTTCCACTGGATGGTGATGCAGGAGTATGGGGTGTTTCCACTGGATGGTGAGGCAGGAGTATAGAGTGTTTCCATTGCTAGACTGGAAAAGAAACACCCAAAATGTATCAGTGAAACACCCAAAATGTATCAGTGAAACACCCAAAATGTATCAGTGAAACACCCAAAATGTATCAGTGAAACACCCAAAATGTATCAGTGAAACATCACAAATGTAGAGCATGCTCTAAATCATGCAACACTCGAGCCATTGTATGTAGGAGACCAAATTTTCCTCCTGATGAAACACTCGAGCTATTGTATGTAGGAGACCAAATTTTCCTCCTGATGCAACACTCGAGCTATTGTATGTAGGAGACCAAATTTTCCTCCTGATGAAACACTCGAGCCATTGTATGTAGGAGACCAAATTTTCCTCCTGATGCAACACTCGAGCTATTGTATGTAGGAGACCAAATTTTCCTCCTGATGCAACACTCGAGCTATTGTATGTAGGAGACCAAATTTTCCTCCTGATGCAACACTCGAGCTATTGTATGTAGGAGACCAAATTTTCCTCCTGATGCAACACTCGAGCTATTGTATGTAGGAGACCAAATTTTCCTCCTGATGCAACACTCGAGCCATTGTATGTAGGAGACCAAATTTTCCTCCTGATGCAACACTCTTCACACAAGGAAACATGCATCTTGGATACAAATGTCGCAGGAAAACATGTTTTCGTTTGGCAGTGTGCGACAGCTGTTTAAAAAATAGCTGCTCTCATTCTCTCCGTCTTTTGTCTTGAAATACTGCGTTAAAATGGCTGTCAGATAACAGATTGAAGCCCACGGACAGTCTGTTTTCATTAACACTGATCAAAGAGACCCACCATGCACAAGACTCATTAAAATAAGAAACTATTACAGGTTGTTGTCAGGCAGTGTATCACCCTAACAAGCCAAGCCCAGTGCTTGCTTCCCACGAGGAAAAACTTTGTTTAGAAAATAAGCGCTGTTTAAAATGTGCCCGAGAATGCTGCTGCAAAATATAATTGTTTGGTTTACAGCCCATTCGGCCTTGTTTTCTGCCAAAGATTTAAAAAAAATAGACACAAAGCTGTACTTTGAGACCCAGGCTGCTAGAAACAGAGATTGATTGATTGAGAGAGAGAGAGAGAGAGAGAGAGAGAGAGAGAGAGAGAGGGGTGGTGTGTGTGTGTGAGAGAGACAGAGAGAGAGAGAGAGAGAGAGAGAGAGAGAGAGAGAGAGAGAGAGAGAGAGGGAGAGAGACAGAGAGACAGAACGAACAAACGAACGAACTTTATTTTACAAGGGTAGTGAATTAGGCAGTAGTGCCTTTCTTTCATTCAGCCCTTGAGGCAAAATATTCAAATGTGGTGAGAGAGAGAGAGAGAGAGAGAGAGAGAGAGAGAGAGAGAGAGAGAGAGAGAGAGAGAGGAGCTGGGGAAAGGGGGAGGAAGAGAAGAGAGAATGAGAATAAGTGGGTATGTGGGTGGGAGAGAGAGGGTGGGGGAGAGGGAGGGAGTGATGAGGGAGAGAGAGAGAGAGAGAGAGAGAGAGAGAGAGAGAGAGAGAGAGAGAGAGAGGAGGGAAGCTGGGGGGGGGGGAGGAAGGGAAGAGAGTATGAGGGAGGGAGGGAGGGATGGAGGAGGAGGGAGGGGAGGGAGGGAGGGAGGGGAGGGAGGGAGGGGAGGGAGGGAGGGAGGGAGGGAGAGAGAGAGAGAGAGAGAGAGAAGAGATAGATAGATAGATAGATGAAGAGAGAGAGAGAGAGAGAGAGAGAGTGTCAGTATAATTATCGCAAGAATTGTACATGTACAATTTCTTAAGCATACTAAAATGGGTAGATAGTGCACCAGAGAAGCAAAATTCAAATATGGAACTTGACGTAACTACAATGACATATACATAGAAAACAATTTTTTAAACATCCAAATGTTAAAAACAAATAACATACATGTAGGTCAAAGCCTTTTGATGTACACTCCCTCCCCTACTCTCCCACCCCCAATCAGCCGGAACCCCTCCAATAGTTCAGCCAGGGGTGGCCTGAAGTAAGCATATATGTGAAAAATGGACAATATAGGATACACACTTAGCCGTTCCACAGTCTAGACGTCGGATGAAAGCGTGGAAAACTATGTCATACGATGATGCCTGAGAATAGTGCGAATTTGTCTTTGAACATAGGCAAAGACTTGATACATTTTATGTCATCAGGTAGTGTATTCCACAGAGCAGCCTCAGAGTAAGAAAGGCTCGATTTGAACAAATCGATGCGAGGCTGAGGCAGGAGAAATTTGTCATGTCCTCTGAATGATGACTGCTCAAATAGTTTGGTTAGATATTCTGGTGTTCGACCATCTTTTACCTTTTTCACAAGCACACACTTATGTGCTGCAGATACTTATGGAGAGGCAAAATGTCAAGCATTTCCATTTTCTTTTCAGTGCTGAGAGATTTATTTGGGATCATAAGCTTAGAAGCTCTTCTGTATAGTGAATTAACTCTCTTCAAATTAGCTTCACTACAGTTATCCCACAATGTTGATGCGTAATTGATGTGTGATACGATGTGGGCACTGAAAACTATTTTGCAGGTTTCCGTGTCTACAAAGTGCCTCAGCTTTGACAATAAAAAGAGATTGCTTGAAATCTTTTTGCACATCAGATGTATGTGTGAGTTCCAGTCTAACTGTTCGTCAATCATTACCCCAAGCACTGTGTGTTCTTTCATCTTTTCTATCGGCCCAGCATCAAGTGAGAGTGGGAGTGACAGAGGATGTAGTTGATGTTTTTGCCTTGTGGTTATCACCATATACTTGTTTTGGACGGGTTGAGGACCATATGATTTGAAAGACACCAGCAACATATTTCATCAAGACTCTTTTGGAGTTTATCTGCCACAGTTTCGGTTGAGCTGTCCGCGGTAGACAGCGTTGTATCATCTGCAAACATGTTACATGAGACCTTTCTATCTGTGACATGCAAGGGTAGGTCATTTATGAATAAGCAGAAAAAGGGGGCCTAGTACAGATCCCTGTGGGAAACCCGTTTTTAGAATACCATACTTGGAAACGTGCCCATCGAATTGGACACATTGTTGTCGATTATCCACGAATGACTGAAACAACTTCACCGTCGTGTGACCATGAAAATAAAGAGCTAGTTTATCCAATAGTATGCCGTGATGTACCATGTCAAAGGCTTTTTTGAAATCTAGGAAGACAGATCCTATCACTTTTGTGGTGATAATGGCGTGCAGCCAGGTGTCTATCAGGTGGGATAATGCAGTATGGCAGGAATGTTTTGGTCGGAAGCCCTATTGAAGGGGGTGTAGAAGACTGTGCCGATCAAGAAATGCCAACAGATATTTGTGAACGTGGTTTTCAAGTGGTTTTGATAAAATTGATAGAACTGATATGGGTCGAAAGTCATTTGACTTGTGGGAGTTTTCACTTTTGGTAGAGGGATAACTTTAGCCTTTTCCCATTTATCGGGGAAGTTTTGCTTGATAATGCACAAATCGTATATGTATGTGAGCGAGTCGATTACATATGGAAGAGAGAGTTTGAGAAGAAAGCTATTGATGCCATCAGGTCCTGTTGTTTTTGAGTTGAGTTTTTCAATAAATCAGCCAATTTCATGAACAGCAAGAAGAGAGAGAGAGAGA
>JAWQFJ010029637.1:15000-20000 GCA_034096865.1 Theodoxus fluviatilis | reverse complement strand
GAAAACAACAGTGGACTAGTAATAATCGTGTTTTCACATTGTAGTGTCTTTCATGTGTGTCTGCATTTTAAATTATTTCGAAGATTGAAAGAAAGAAGTGCATTACTTTCGTAATTAAAGATACTTTGAGCGTAATGAAGCAATAATTCATAGTCGATCAATTTGTTTACATTTGCCTGACCAATGCGGGAATGTGCGTTTGAATTTTCAGTATTGGCGTTAGTTTTATTGCAAAAGTGTATGTGCTGTACATGTCATCAAGAAGTATTCTTCAGACTGACAAATTAATATTATAAGTTAGTGAGCTTTCAGCGGAGAGCGAACAGCGCTGATACTGTAGGTAACATAGTGGCTCACCGGAAGTGATGTTCCCGCGAATCACTACCCCTTTCGCAATTCGGGGAAGCTGACTATCCAGTTAGATAGTGTCTTTGCACGGTGTCATGCTCACCGGATACAGGGTTTCCGGAAACAATCCCCCCCCAGAAGCAAAAAAAGAAGAAGATTTTTTTCAGTAACAAAATCTGCTGCCTGAACCTGGCAATGATCATCATCAGAATGCACCAGATTGCACCATTTTGCAGCCTTCTCCCCCCACCCCTCCCGCTTTGCAGTGTTTAGCGCTTTGCGCTTTCATAGCCTGCCCCCCCCCCCCCCCCTCCCCGGTTCCTTAAAAAAAAGTTTTGAAACCACCTCCCAAAAATGAACTGATCCGCCCCTGATCTGAAGCGTCACATATTGTCATGGCCATAAGCTAAGCTTTGCTGTATTGCTGACCCCATTTTACTTTGCATGTTGCTGTAGATACATGTATTTTGCTATGGTTACTGCCATCAGATGAATTGCACGTTGTCATGGTCACAGTACGCACATTGTTATGGTTACTAGCTGCATATAAAGTGTTCATTGATAGGGTAAGCAGCTCCATGTTGCTATGGTTACTAACTGTTGGTGAATTGCACATTACTAAGGTTCGCAGTTCCACGTTGCTATGGTTACCGCTGCAGGTGGAGCTCCTGAAGGAGCGGGTTTACGATGCCGTGCTGCTGGCGGGGTGCTTGATTACCGCCCTTGCCCTCCTGGTGGCGCTGCTCCTCCACATCGTCACGTGCCGTTCCAGGCACCGTGGGCAAAGAATGTCCCACTTCCAGCAAAGCGACGCCAACACGAAAGATTCCTCCTATGGCGTTCAGTTCGACTGGAGGTACTGTCTTGCTCTGTCTCGTACTTTTCTCTCTGTCGCTGTCTCGTTCTGTGCCATCTCTGTCTCGCACTTTTCTGTCGCTGTCTCGCGCTCGCCTTTCACTGTCTCGTACGTTTCTGTCGCTGTCTCGCACTTTTCTGTCGCTGTCTCGTTCTGTGCCATCACTGTCTCGCACGTTTCTGTCGCTGCCTCGCAGTCGTCTTTCACTGTCTCGCACTTTTCTGTCGCTGTCTCGCACGTTTCTGTCGCTGTCTCGCACTTTTCTGTCGCTGTCTCGCACTTTTCTGTCGCTGTCTCGTTCTGTGCCATCACTGTCTCGTACGTTTCTGTCGCTGTCTCGCAGTCGTCTTTCACTGTCTCGCACTTTTCTGTCACTGTCTCGTACGTTTCTGTCGCTGTCTCGCACTTTTCTGTCGCTGTCTCGTTCTGTGCCATCACTGTCTCGCACGTTTCTGTCGCTGCCTCGCAGTCGTCTTTCACTGTCTCGCACTTTTCTGTCGCTGTCTCGCACGTTTCTGTCGCTGTCTCGCACTTTTCTGTCGCTGTCTCGCACTTTTCTGTCGCTGTCTCGTTCTGTGCCATCACTGTCTCGCTCTTTTCTGTCGCTGTCTCGCAGTCGTCTTTCACTGTCTCGCACTTTTCTGTCGCTGTCTCGTTCTGTGCCATCACTGTCTCGTTCTGTGCCATCGCTGTCTCACATTTTTCTGACACTCTCTCGCACTTTCTGTCACTGTCTTGAATTTTTCAGGCAGAATGATCAAGCACTGTAGCTGCAGCCGTCAGTTCTATGCACGGAATGTAGCGTTCAGGAGTTTCATCTAACTGTCAAAAATGCTATGTATCCCGCCTTCCCTTTCCATATTCTTGCTGGTTCTCTTTGGAATCCAACGCCACATCGATGTTTGCTAATGTAGCGGCCAGCATTGACATTGCTGGGGCTACGGTGCAGGTTTTGGAAACTTTTCCTCTGCCTCCCAAGTGTTGGGCGGCAGAGGCACAGATGGACATGGAGTCAGTCGGTTCCCATTTCATTCATTTATTCAGTAGCTGCAAGAATGAGTCTGCACTCTACCCTGCTCTACTCTACTCTGCTCTAAGCACAAGCGGTCACCTCAATATATTCCATAAAACCGGAAAACGCCGGGTTCCGGGGAGGGGTCAAGAGAAAGGCGTGGCACGGGACGGAGAGGGTGCGGGATGGGGGGTGGTACCAGGAATGCGTGGGAAGAGGGGGGGGGGGGCAGAGTGGGCATCTGCTGTCCAAGAAGTTTGGAGCGGCCAGGTGTCCAGAAGAAACACAGTGGTGGCACGTGCAAGGAGGCGTAGGTAGGCGAGGCTGGCATGGGAGGGTATGGCTTCAGTAGGCATTTGTGTCCAAGAGTCTGGTGCGGGAATGGAATTGGAGAGGATGTTTACAATGAAAGAAAAACAGTGCTGAGTGGGCAGCCGAACTGACCACATGGTGACAGACTGGAAAATAGGAGCGGCTCATGCACAGAAAGCAAAGTCAGCAATGTTTTGTTACACTAAGTTAAATCGGTGTTGTATGATACGAGGTGTTTTGTCTTTCTGTTATCCTCGGGTCACCGTTATCTTTAAATAATTTACTTGAAATTGTACAAAGATTCATGAACGTCTTGCTCTGAAGCTCGATACTTCTCCATTGCGTACACAGAGGGAGCCTCGCGCATATGCACGAACAAGTTCTGAAAGACAACAGAAGGCATATTCGTGCGCAGCTTACGCCAACGTGGATGATAATTTGCTTTGCCTTTGTTTTTCAGGGACATGATTGGAGACCATCACTTCACCCACTTGAACCTCATTCTGTGTCTGTGTGCCATCAACCTGCTGTCCCTGCTGTGTCTGCACCAGTATGACACGCAGGTAAGCTCTTTTCCAGGTTTTTGCTGCGTGCTGCCATGTGATGAATGGCGCGTGGGATGGTTTCAGCTCCCATAGCCGAATAGGGGCAACGACACAGCACTGTCGCATACCAGAACTATTGGTCTGGAGGGAGAGGAGGAAGAAAATATGCCTAGAGAACAATGTCAAAGAGCTCACAGTCGGCGAATCTGTCTATAAATTCAGGTACTGTTGTCAATCCGACCCCGGCCTCCCTCCCTTTGTGAGTTATAATTTCAGACATTCGGTCAGTCGGTCGGCCTGTCAGTCTGTCATTAGTCATTCATTTATTCACTTATTCAGTCAGACAGTTAATGTTTTATTTCATTCGTTCAATACATTCGATCTGGTGCTCATTCACCCTTTCCAGTGATTTATTGATCAACCAGGTGAGGGTCCCTTTATTTGATCGTTCATTCATGTATTCATCAGTCAGCCTTATTGATCCTTTTAGTAGTTCATCCACTCATCCACGAAGTCATTCATGCATTTATTCCTTCAGTGAATCAGTCGTTACTTCAATTCATTCATTCAATGCATTCGTCAGTCAGTCGGTCAGTGAGTCAGTCAGTCAGTCAGTCAGTCAGTCAGTCAGTCTGTCCGTCAGCCTGCCAGTCAGTCATGTATTCATTCATGTCGTTCTCTTTGACAGTCGATGTGCTTGACGGGCAAGGTGCTCGTGCAGCTGTTCTACCTAGGGGCCTTCTCCTTCCTCTTCCTGAAGACCATCCAGGTGCTTGTGGACATCCACAACGCCAGGAAGGTGGAGAAGGGATGCCTCAAGTACATCCTCATTGGGTGGGGTAAGTCTCTAAAACCTTGCTGGTGCTAATGATAACCTAGTCGGAGTGGCACTGGTATTTGATGGCGGTATTGGTGGTGTCAGTAGTTACTCTGGTGGTGGTGGTTGTGATGTGTTGGTGGTTTATTTAGTGGTGATGGTGGTGGAGGTGACAATGGTAGTTTTGGTGGTAATGGTGGTGGTGGTGGTGTTGTGATGGATTTAGCAATGATGGTGTCGATAGTGGTATTGTGGGATTTGTTGGTATGCATTGGTGTTGATGCAGCTCTGTGAGTATGAGCGCGCGCGCGCGCGCGTGTGTGTGTGCGTGTGTGTGTGCGTTGTGTGTGTGTGCGTGCGTGCGTTGTGTGAGTGTGTTTGCGTGTGTGTGTGTGATGCATGTGTGTGTATGTGCTGTGTTTTGTGTGTGTGTGTGTGTGTGTGTGTGTGTGTGTGTGTGTTTGCATGTGCTTGCGTGGGTGCGTGCGTATATGCGTCATTTGAATGAACGTATGTCTATGCATATAAAATTGGTGTGTGATGTCATGTCAGATGTGAGTGAGACTGACAGCGAGACCGTAATGGCGACACCTACATGCAATGTAAGGTTGCTGTTTTCCAGGCATCCCAGTCCTCATGACGGGGGCCGTGGTGATTGGGTCCGAGGTGAGCGACAGAGACTCAGACTGCAATAGATGGTGAGTTCATTCCTCCCGCCACACCGGACTTTGAGTGCGAGACCTTACACAAACTTTTGCAAAGTTCTCACGCACCGTTTTCATTTTACAATAATAGAAATATTATCATCCATTTTGCAAAGGACATCACGCAACAACTTCATGTCTATCGTAATAGGACACCTTATAAGCCATTTTGCTGTGTTCCTTTGCATTCCTGCTTATTCATTTTATGTAGTAGTTATATGGAATACACTGGCCTAGTTATATATATATATACATACGAAAGAAATTCATATCCTTTTTGCAATATTTGCAGGGGATTTCTTTACACGCAACGTGCTTGCTAATTCTGCGCATCTCATATGCTCAGCTGTGATCACATCAATAGCATGTCAGCATTTTGTACTCTTAATAATGCGAATTGCATTAT
>JAWQFJ010029637.1:0-10000 GCA_034096865.1 Theodoxus fluviatilis | reverse complement strand
TAAAGAAACAGGGGAAGTAATGACTACACCTAACTTCGACGCATATGAGAAATGTAATGAAATTGTGCCTGCAATTTGGTTGTAAACACATCTATAGAAAGATATAATAAGAGGAAAAAAGAGGAGATATAAGAGGATATATAATCGATTCAGCAGTCTAATGGCACGCTTAAGGCATTAAGGCAAAGTGCAATCGACTGTCTACTGAACCATAGAACGGGCGCCCAGTTGCAGATCGTTAGGTCCGATACATACGCCAAGTGGCGAAAGGGGAAGAACTCTCCATGTATATATTCTATTGTATCTTCCACATGGACATCCTCCTCCTCCTCCTCCTCCTCCTCCTCCTCCTCCTCCTCCTCCTCCCCCTCCCCCTCCCCCCCTCCTCTTCCTCCTCGCCCCTCCTCCTCCTTCACCTCCCCCCTCCTCCTCCTCCTCTTTGTAGTCGTCGTCGTCTCAGTATTGGTAATGAAGATCTTCTAATGGGTCGGGGTGTTGGGGAAATAAACAACGTTTTAAAAGCGTACTTATCAAAGTGAATTGTGTATTTGCAGATTCTTCGAGCGTTGAGAATTATATTTCGTCACGGAATGCAACAGGTAAATACCGCAAGGTTGATGATGATGTCTACTTGTATAGCGCACGTATCCATGCTGGCAGCATGCTCAAGGCGCTTGAGCCGATGTTGAGGCTGTCTCTCAGTGTGTAGTGTCTCAAGTCAATGAGACCAGTCTCCTGCTGCCAAGGGCGCTGGCACACTGTTTTCCACAAAGGAGAAATTGTGCGTGCTGGGTGTTTTTACTGTGGCCGACACCCACCCGTCGAGGACATGGGCGTCAGGATCTTTATAGTGCGTGATTTTGATGTTGTGAATGCGTATCACACACTAGACCTCGGTTTATTAGGTCTCATCCGAAGGACCTGGGGAGAGGCCCTGAGGAGGCAATTTTCTGTCTTTTCTGCACAAGTACAGTCATGCAACCATCGTCACAGCTGAATGATTTTGGTCATGATTAGGATACAGTAGACCCATCGGTAATTTTTTTCTTTTGATATATTTCAACACGACACTAATAAAATTTAAAAAGTAATTAACCGTGTTACAGTCAACACTTCTTGATGCAACATCCATTGTTAGACGACTACCGGTGCTAAATGAGAACTACAGTAACTTTAAAAAAAGAAGAAATGCTTTACAGCTGACGTATACTGCCACTGATCTATACTATTGCTACTGCTGCTGCTATCACTAGGTCCATCTACTTACTGCTACCGCGCCACGGATATTGCTTCCTCAGAAGCCAGCACTCCTGCTGCAGGTTAAATTTGAACCACCTGTACAACATCTTGTGGAAGTATGCGCTTTCTCACTAAATTGCTCGTATTTACTTTCTCAACCTAAGAACAGTTTCTATTGAATACAAAGTAGTGGCTGGAATAAATTAATTTCGTATCGGTTATGCAGAATGTGAATGCAGAATGTATCAATAATTTCTTCTTTTCCAGAAACGTTCTTCAAGTTCTTTTAGAGGTGAGTTTTTAATGCCTTCATACTTTGTGGTAGAGTAAACTCGCCTTATCAAAGGGAACATGGGAATCGGACATGTTATGAGTGGTCGGGATAGGAAGAAGAAATAATGTGGATAAAATAAAAATGAACGATTTTCTTTGAGCAAATGAATCGCTTCAAACCATTCGTAACAACAACATTCTTTCTTCTGTTGTCATGACTAAGCTTCGGCGTGATCTTTGCTATAACATTCGGTAATGAAGCTGATCAGTTTCAGACACTCTTTATTTTGTTGAAGATGAGAAATTGGCGCATGTGCTTTTGAGGATACTTAAAAGTTTGTCATGGAAGCAGTTGAGAATGTTTGCCTCGCCAGGCTTTTGTTCTTCCTGCTGTGGAAACCACGATTCTGATTAGAAGCAACTCATTCCCTGTAGTTTGCGACCATCTTCTAATCCGATCGTTTGTATTCAAATGTTTTCTGTACCTCACAGCGTGTGCCATTCTCTGAATAAACCATCCTTTGCGTTCTCTGTGCTTTCTACGGCGCTTCGCACAACCTTAGCCTCTGTTTTGGATACGTTCCAGCTTACATGATGCCAGAGAAGGTGGAGGAGAAGCCGCAGTCCGCAGAGGAGACCATACAGAAGTACTACATAGAGGTGGACCGTGCCAAGTACACGGCGGAACACAAGCGCAAGCTACGTTTCCTGTTGGGGAGCTCCGTCCTAGGGGGGGAGGAGGTGATACAACCCCTGGCTAGGGGGGCGGAGCTTAGAGAGGAGGGTGGGGCTCACGGCGGCCTGGCCCAAGCTCAGGATTTTGTGTTAGACAGCGGGATATCCGAGGGCACGGAGAGTGACCGTTCCTCCTTCAAGCAGGCGATGGAGATTGAACCTCACAGTGGGCCGTCCAGCATAGAGAGGGACTGTGATGTGAGGTTCCTAAGCGACATAGGCTGTTCCAGAGTGTGACAGGAACTACGCATGCCCTGGAGAGGAGAGCATGGCTGCAATGAGCACAGTAATTGTGCTGCTGAGAAGACACTTATGTTGTGAATACGTTGATCTGTTAGCACGACTTTCTGAATCTCTCGGGGCTTCGGTCCTGCGTTGGCCAAGGAGAATTCCCTAACTCCGCCCACTGAATTAGCCATGACCAATGCCTGGATGATACCAACTTCAATGGATCACATGCTACCGGCATGGATTCGGGAATCTGCTCGACACAAAAGATTGATGGAGTTTTTCAGCATTTATAGATAAGTGATATGGTAAAATGGTCCCCTGTGGGTTGGGGGTCAGAATAGACTAACCGCGTCTCCCTACGCGATTGGTAAGAGACGAAAAACTATGGACATCGTGACTTGATTTGCGTTTACTCTAAACTATTCTTGTGATTTTCGTGCTAAATAGCCTTACATAGCCTACATACTGGTGAAATGTCTTCAGTTTGAAGCTTCGGGGTGTATTCGACGTATGCTATTCAAATGTCATATCTTGCTCAACGTATTTAGGTGTACCCATAACAGTTTAAGAATTATACGTGTGATTGAAGAGACGGTAGTTAGCCGATACCACCTTACCATGTCCACATACTCTATCTCTGCTCCAGAAATACTGCCTCAGATGGTTTACTTCCTCAGTGACATCTACCTATATTTTATATAATGTCTAACTGATGTCTATCAGGAAACCCATGAATATACGATGCATGAGCAGTTCATGATGTTCTTCATTGCACTTGCCCTTTTGCTCAATACTTTCTTTACTCAGGTGTGGAGCAGACACCACAACGATTTGTTGTGACTGGCGTTTGCTTCAATCAAGGCACATATCGATGGATGGACTCGCAGGCGAAGAGAAACGGCACAGTTGTTGTACAGAGCACAATTCAATGCTTGTGTTTTATCAGTTTTGTGTGTGTGTGGGGGGGGGGGGGGGGGGGGGGGGGGGTTAGGGTGTTGCTATGGGCATTTGGAAAATCTTGCAGCTGAGAAAGAGAAACAAAAGTATATTATCAAAACGATCATCTTGCCGTAACAGAAGCAGTTATTTGAAGACAGTCATCGTTCCTGGAGGCTGGCATTTATTACACATAACGTTGCATCTGATTACCAAATGCTTGAACCACTCAATGAAGTGAATGAGATTGCTTCGTATCGCATTGTCTACTCTTTGACATTTTAGAATGTGATTGCTTTAATAATGACAACACGTAATTCAAAAAGATGAAACACTGCTAATGTTGTCATATATGCGTCAGAATCATCGAATGTTTGCGGTTTTGTATTGTTGCTGACTTATGCCTTATTCACCCCAGTGTTATTTGATAGTGCTGACTGAATCCTATGCATGTAAGCTGTACATGTATGTAGTGCAGGCGCCTTCGTGTGTCATGCAATGTCCATGCATTCCACTCCCCAGTGACAGACTGATTTACGTGTCGTGCAAGAAATGAAACATCATTTCGCCCCCAGTACCTGTGATGGAATATTTATTGCTCCAGATTGTGCATATTAATCACTGCGTAGGGAAAGTAAAGAGTGCTTGCTACTTTGTGTAATTGAGCAGTCGGATATTACTGCATGTAAACTCCTTGTCTGTCTGCGCCCCCTCCCCCTTCTCTCTCTCTCTCTCTCTGTTTGTCTCTTTCTCTGTCTCTTTCTCTGTGTCTCTTTCTCTGTGTCTGTCTCTCTCTCTCTTTCTCTCTCTCTCTCTCTCTCTCTCTCTGTCTCTCTGTGTGTAATGGGGAAATAGGTTTTTGGAAGTATCTCCTCTGAGAGAGGGTTGATTTTTGCTGGTACGTTGAGGGTTAGTAGTCCAAAAGCGGTGTAAAATTTGAAGTGAGGGGTGAGTGGAAGTTGAGTGATGAGCGGTGTTCGCTCTGAAGTATGAGTTGTGGTAAGTAGAAATAGACAGTGAGTTGGTTGTGAGAAGATAGTAATATAAGAGACGCAAGAGGAGAGAGAATAGATCGGCCCCCACACAGCAGAGAACAGAGCGGAGAGAGAGAGAGAGAGAGAGAGAGAGAGAGAGAGAGAGAGAGAGAGAGAGAGAGAGAGAGAGAGAGAGAGAAGCCGACGAAGAAGAGAGAAGCGGAAGGCGAAGCACAGAAGAGAGAAGCAGACGAAGAGAAGAGAGAAGCACAGAAGAGAGAAGCAGACGGCAGAACAGAGAGAAGCAGACGAAGAGAGAAACGGACGGTCGGCTAGGCAGACGTGCCTACTGAGTGAGGGAGCGAGTGACGGAGAGAGACAAAGAGAGAGATGGAAGGTTGGTCGAAGTAGTTCTTTTATGTCAAGGGCTGACCTACGTTTTATTAGTTTCATGTGAGCAGGTTGACCGTAGTTTTACTGGTGTTTATAATTCTCCATTAACGTTTTATCTGTGCTTTGCAATTACTTTTTGAGGTTGATTATTTACTTGTGTGTAGAAATTCTCCGTTGGAGTTGAATATTTTCTTGTACCTGTGTCTCTCCTTTGGAGTAGAGTATACTAGTAGTGGGTGTGAATGTTATAAGGAGAGTTATTTGGGAGGAAGTCGTAGATGAGCCAGATGTAAAATAACATCTTTTCTTTTACCCCTTTTTGCTGAGTGGCAAATCCATTTTATCAGTGATTCCATTTTTATTATTTTTTTTCTTTTCTACATCTGATTATGGGAAAGTTATGATTTCAATTGATTGATTAAACATCTTGTATTTACCCGGGACCGTTTTTATTAAGTTTATTGAAATCCCCGTAACACTGTCTGTCTGTCTGTTTCTGTCTGTCTGTCTGTCTGTCTGTCTGTCTGTCTGTCTGTCTCTCTCTCTCTCTGTCTCTCTCTCTTTCTCTCTCTCTCTCTTTCTCTCTCTCTCTCTTTCTCTCTCTCTCTCTCTCTCTCTCTCTCTCTCTCTCTCTCTCTCTGTCTTCTAGCCACGTATTGTGTTTTCATCCACCTAAAAGCAATCAGAGACCTGTCGTCAAAGATCCTGGTGACTTAAAACGCCTTCATTACATGTACCACCATAACAATACTTCGGTGGACGCTTTTCTAGACAATTGAACGATTACGTTTTTGAAACTGGTTTATTTATTGTTATACATATGTGATGATAACAAATAACCCCGGCTATATTAGTGTAGGAACCATGAACACATGTGTCCATTTTCACACCAATTCCTGTTTTGCGTCCTATAGCTACCCCGGTGTTGAAGGATTTCTCTGGAAACTATCGCACAGTGTTGGCTCATGCGCTCCTCCCCCGTTGGACTCTCGATGTTGTGTGTGGATGTATTTTGTATCTTTCAATCAGCTGAGCACATTTCTACTTCTACGTCCTGCTGGACTGCAACATCTCATCTGTCGCCGGTTCCCTGTCAGAAATCGCATTTGTTTGTATGCTCTTAGTCTCTCAATGTTGTCCTTTTGGTCACCCGTCGCCCGTTTTGTTGCTCAAAAAACACACTCTTTCCTGACGCTCCAATGACAATTGTAAATGTGCAGTCGTCTGCATCTTGCTTGATTTGAAACTATATTGGCCCACTGCGTTTGATCTGCCTGAGGAGGCAGCAGAGGAAAAGTGTAAGCTTTGGGGTGGGTGGGGTGGGGTAAGGTAGGGATGGGTAGGTTAGGGTAGGGTGGGGTAGGGTAGGGTAGGGTAGGGTGCGGTGGGGTGGGGTAGAGTAGGGTATGTTAGGATACGGTACGGTACGGTAGGGAATGAAAGGAATTTGATGATGGGGTGAGACAGACACGGTTTACTAAGGTGGGCAAATATAGGCTGGCAATAAGAAAGAGTATAAAGACACAGTTGGATGGAGCAAAGAGGGAGTTTAAAGGAAGGTGATGTCAGATGGGAATAGGGAGTTTAGAAGGTTGAAAGGGAGTAGTGGAGTAGAGTTAAAGTACAAATTTTATAGATACATGTATGTGTTGAATTGTAGCTCGAAAGCGGTAAAAGTTTCGAGGAGAAACGATGAAACGGAAAGTGTGGAGCGGGGGTTGGTGGGCTTGTCCTTAAAATGATATGGACGTAGTAGGAGGTAGAGTTTGAATGTTTGTGGGTTATGATTGCTGGGTGCTCAACCTCTGAAGCGCATTCTTGTGGCATTTTCTGCAAGTATCTTATGCCGCACTTCCTCTGTGAGGACGTGCTCGCCACGTGTCCGCTGTGGCAACGACACTGGGTCCGTGCCCTTTCATGTTATCTCGATGGGATTATTTTTATCAGTATTACTCAAATTGCTCAACTCTGTGTCTTCACGTCATTCATTCGTTCACGCATTAATTTCTGTAACGCTCTTGCCAGTTCTGTCTTCACTAACTGTTGTGATCTCTCTATGAGACCTTATTGGTTCTCGGTGAGAGAGTAATTTACTATTTTTTACACTTTTACATTAACTTATCCGCTCGACTTTCATCTAAGCCGTGCAAACCCTTCAATGTGACTTTGCGGCAGTTAAATAAAGTTAAAATCTCACACTCCTTGTCGTCTTCTCTCTTTCTGGTAATGAAGGCATCACAAACAGGAGATCGTGAGAGGTTCAACAGATAATTCTCCAGCTCCAGTCCATCATGAAAAGGAACGTTGGAGATATTGTCCGCGCCGTTTGGAGAAGGAGACACCCGCGGCATGCAATGGAGAAGGAGACACTCGCGGCATGCAATGGAGAAGGAGACACTCGCGGCATGCAATGGAGAAAGAGACACTCGCGGCATGCAATGGAGAAAGAGACACTCGCGGCATGCAATGGAGAAGGAGACACCGCGGCATGCAATGGAGAAGGAGACACTCGCGGCATGCAATGGAGAAGGAGACACCCGCGGCATGCAATGGAGAAGGAGACACCCGCGGCATGCAATGGAGAAGGAGACACTCGCGGCATGCAATGGAGAAGGAGACACTCGCGGCATGCAATGGAGAAGGAGACACCCGCGGCATGCAATGGAGAAGGAGACACTCGCGGCATGCAATGGAGAAGGAGACACTCGCGGCATGCAATGGAGAAGGAGACACTCGCGGCATGCAATGGAGAAGGAGACACCCGCGGCATGCAATGGAGAAGGAGACACCCGCGGCATGCAATGGAGAAGGAGACACTCGCGGCATGCAATGGAGAAGGAGACACTCGCGGCATGCAATGGAGAAGGAGACACTCGCGGCATGCAATGGAGAAGGAGACACTCGCGGCATGCAATGGAGAAGGAGACACCCGCGGCATGCAATGGAGAAGGAGACACTCGCGGCATGCAATGGAGAAGGAGACACCCGCGGCATGCAATGGAGAAGGAGACACTCGCGGCATGCAATGGAGAAGGAGACACCCGCGGCATGCAATGGAGAAGGAGACACTCGCGGCATGCAATGGAGAAAGAGACACCGCGGCATGCAATGGAGAAGGAGACACCCGCGGCATGCAATGGAGAAGGAGACACTCGCGGCATGCAATGGAGAAGGAGACACTCGCGGCATGCAATGGAGAAGGAGACACCCGCGGCATGCAATGGAGAAGGAGACACCCGCGGCATGCAATGGAGAAGGAGACACCCGCGGCATGCAATGGAGAAGGAGACACTCGCGGCATGCAATGGAGAAGGAGACACCCGCGGCATGCAATGGAGAAGGAGACACTCGCGGCATGCAATGGAGAAGGAGACACCCGCGGCATGCAATGGAGAAGGAGACACTCGCGGCATGCAATGGAGAAGGAGACACTCGCGGCATGCAATGGAGAAGGAGACACCCGCGGCATGCAATGGAGAAGGAGACACTCGCGGCATGCAATGGAGAAGGAGACACCCGCGGCATGCAATGGAGAAGGAGACACTCGCGGCATGCAATGGAGAAGGAGACACCCGCGGCATGCAATGGAGAAGGAGACACTCGCGGCATGCAATGGAGAAGGAGACACCCGCGGCATGCAATGGAGAAGGAGACACCCGCGGCATGCAATGGAGAAGGAGACACTCGCGGCATGCAATGGAGAAGGAGACACCCGCGGCATGCAATGGAGAAGGAGACACCCGCGGCATGCAATGGAGAAGGAGACACCCGCGGCATGCAATGGAGAAGGAGACACCCGCGGCATGCAATGGAGAAGGAGACACCCGCGGCATGCAATGGAGAAGGAGACACTCGCGGCATGCAATGGAGAAGGAGACACCCGCGGCATGCAATGGAGAAGGAGACACCCGCGGCATGCAATGGAGAAGGAGACACTCGCGGCATGCAATGGAGAAGGAGACACCCGCGGCATGCAATGGAGAAGGAGACACTCGCGGCATGCAATGGAGAAGGAGACACCCGCGGCATGCAATGGAGAAGGAGACACCCGCGGCATGCAATGGAGAAGGAGACACTCGCGGCATGCAATGGAGAAGGAGACACCCGCGGCATGCAATGGAGAAGGAGACACTCGCGGCATGCAATGGAGAAGGAGACACCCGCGGCATGCAATGGAGAAGGAGACACCCGCGGCATGCAATGGAGAAGGAGACACTCGCGGCATGCAATGGAGAAGGAGACACCCGCGGCATGCAATGGAGAAGGAGACACCCGCGGCATGCAATGGAGAAGGAGACACTCGCGGCATGCAATGGAGAAGGAGACACCCGCGGCATGCAATGGAGAAGGAGACACCCGCGGCATGCAATGGAGAAGGAGACACTCGCGGCATGCAATGGAGAAGGAGACACCCGCGGCATGCAATGGAGAAGGAGACACCGCGGCATGCAATGGAAGGAGACACCCGCGGCATGCAATGGAGAAGGAGACACCCGCGGCATGCAATGGAGAAGGAGACACCCGCGGCATGCAATGGAGAAGGAGACACTCGCGGCATGCAATGGAAGGAGACACTCGCGGCATGCAATGGAGAAGGAGACACCCGCGGCATGCAATGGAAGGAGACACCCGCGGCATGCAATGGAGAAGGAGACACCCGCGGCATGCAATGGAGAAGGAGACACTCGCGGCATGCAATGGAGAAGGAGACACCCGCGGCATGCAATGGAGAAGGAGACACCCGCGGCATGCAATGGAGAAGGAGACACCCGCGGCATGCAATGGAAGGAGACACCCGCGGCATGCAATGGAGAAGGAGACACTCGCGGCATGCAATGGAAGGAGACACCCGCGGCATGCAATGGAGAAGGAGACACCCGCGGCATGCAATGGAAGGAGACACCCGCGGCATGCAATGGAGAAGGAGACACTCGCGGCATGCAATGGAGAAGGAGACACTCGCGGCATGCAATGGAGAAGGAGACACCCGCGGCATGCAATGGAGAAAGAGACACTCGCGGCATGCAATGGAGAAGGAGACACCCGCGGCATGCAATGGAGAAGGAGACACCCGCGGCATGCAATGGAGAAAGAGACACTCGCGGCATGCAATGGAGAAGGAGACACCCGCGGCATGCAATGGAGAAGGAGACACCCGCGGCATGCAATGGAGAAGGAGACACCCGCGGCATGCAATGGAAGGAGACACCGCGGCATGC
>JAWQFJ010029633.1:0-19551 GCA_034096865.1 Theodoxus fluviatilis | reverse complement strand
AAAAATTCGTTTTGTACGCGCCATGGGATGAAAAACAAGAAGTGAAGGAAATAAATCATAAGGGTGATAGAAATTAAATACATACTATATCGAAATGTGTTATTGCAAAATGCAGTATGTACAAGACTTGAAAACTTGCACAAGACCTTCCCAGGATAAAGTCTCGCAGCTCATGTGTGTGACCAGCCCTCAGATTTGTGTGTCGATGTAAAGTACACTAAGCGTCCTTCAAAATGATACCAAAGTTATGATGACGTGTGTAGTGTTTGTTAAGTTATGACAATTACATATGTATATACCAAAATAGAACTTTTGAAGAAAACGTTTTCAAGTCTGAGCTACATTCTGCATAGCAACACCCTACTTGTAATCAAGCTACATAAATTAAATTTGGCCCAGAGCTATTCCTTACATATATCCCTCAACGACCAATGAAAATGAGCTACGCATTTTGATGAGAGCCCACGGCCTGTATAACCATACAAAAGCCTTGACCGATCTGTTCGTGAGTACGACGGCAGCGATGTGATGATAAGGCGGGATGATAAACAGTCAGACGAAGTTTGTTTCACATTGAAATGGCGGTGCCTATCTAAAGACGTAAACAATTTAGCTGTAGATTTGAAGTCTTAAACTCTCAGAGTATGCATAGGAATGGTTCAGCTTTCTGAATCGAGACAAAGATAAAACTCGTTGGTGTAACCCCCTTGGATGAATTTTCGGCCGTCTCTTGATTTGAACAAAGTATCAGAACGACTCAAGTTGGGAGGACTGGGAACATGTTCTTTAAACTTCTCCCTCCGGAACTAATTTGCCATGGAAAAGCTCCTTCTCTCGCATTCCACTGGGGGTCTGTCTACATCCCGTCGTCTATAGCTACACGTTGTGTTTATCTCGCCCTTCAGCAGAATGAAAAGTGTTTTCTGCGTCATATTTTGAATAGATATGTGTATGGCAATTCCCAGTGGGTCGTATGACAGAAAAAAATGACGTCACAGGGATCACTTGCTTCCTGGTTCACATTGGTACCTTTGTTATGTCATACCCCGAAGTGACTTCATCGATCAGTGCTGGAAAAGGGAAAATTTTCACAAAGCCGTATATCTGTATTGTGACAGTACGCCAAAAGTGTCTCTTCAATTTTAGATTTATGCTTAATGCACTTGTTTGCGCAAGAAATGAATCTCGCACGCTCATTGTGTATGTAGCTCTACCAACAAAGACCACACACACACACACACAAACACACACACACACACACACACACACACACACACACACACACACACACACACACACACACACACACACATTTCACGACCAGCTGTCCACAGAGAAAAAGACCAAAAGTCATGTCGTCGCCTGTGTGTGTTTTCAACGGTGGAATACCAAACCAGCATCAAGTGATTATCAAATTTGGCATTACCCAAAAATTAGCACCTGTATCAGTCTGGGGAGGATTGCCTTAGCCTCTCATGGAAGGGAGAGGAGGAAATAAAATTGAGTGTACATATCCAACCTGCTGCACCTAGACTGCATAATAGCCGCCACGCATGCAAGTCTAGCAGTAGGAAACTATGAAAAGGCTACACAGCCTACCTCATAGAATTTTTCAAGTTCAAGTTCAAGTTCAAGTTCAAGTATGAATGGTATTGGTCATTTTTCCCCCCACGACAGAAAACCGACCACAAAAGCTTTTATCAATTCCAATGGGAAATTTCTTGATTCGAGCAAACAAGTATTGTAACATGATTACCGGATTTTATATATTTAAATGGTACTTTGAAATATATTCTTACAAATATTTTTAAAAGTTAAATGCAACCTCCTCGCACGCAAAAAAAATCTTCGAAACTGTCGAAAAGTAGTTGTAAAATTGTTGATTGATTTCGCGTAATTAATGTGCTATGACAGTATTTGAGTAGAATATAACTTTCATGGAGAACCAATTATCATATGCTCCTGGGCTCTGTGACCTATCACTCATGGCCATTCGTTGACCATAGTTATCACTGGTGTTCTGTTGAAGTGCGAGCAAGTCCGGATTCCAATTTCCCTAATCGTTCGTTTTTTACGAATCGCGTAGAGATACTCAGTGAGTTTATTCTTCCTCCTAACCCCAGCACCATCCTTTCTACTAGGTTTTGTTTTCCTATCATATGTGGGCGACATGAGAGCAAAAAGGGAGACAACTCTTTCTAGAAAATCTCACGAATCGATTTGATATGTCGACTTAGGTGTAAGCTCTTCACATTGCCACACGATGAAGCACTTATTTTCACTTCCATATACCTGCAGACACGGCTGATTATTTCGTATGCAGTCAAGAGTCCATAAATTGAGGAGCAGAGTGTACACTTACAGGTCCCACTCGCTGTATCTTCTTTTTAATTTCTCATTTGTTAGGACGGAGACGGCGTTGTATGTTCAGTATTACCAACTTTGCAATGTCCGAACTTCCAGTTGAGTTTTCCATTGCATTTAACGCCACAATCATTATATAGAAATTTGCCCCAACACTTTAATGTTTTAATTCTTAACACGATGAATCATCGATGGTTTGTCTGTGGTGATTCCATGCTCGGAAACAGAAACTTGAAGAAATGTAAAACCCTACGTGGCAATGATGATCTTTGCCTACTTTGCATGCAGGGACCAGCGAGAAACCCTCTTTTCCACCTCTGTATGTCTTCAGACCAGAAAACTTTAAGCAAGTGACAGCTAGGTCAAACAGGGAGAGAAAGAGAGTGTGATGGAGAGAGGAGGGGGTGGGTGGTGGGGGTGGGTGGTGGAGATTTGGGGGGAGGGGGAGGTTGACATGGAAGACAGACTGGGGGCTTGGGGCAGTCCCAAGATCCGGGCACTGTCTAAGGGATGCCAAGAGGCGCGTCTTGAAAATGGGTCAAGACGATTTTGAGCCCGTTTCGAATAATGTACACACCATTACTAAGCAGGCTGTGAGTGAGGGAGTGTGGAGGGAGAAAGGCACTGTCACGAATACCTCACACGACGACCATCTGTTTGCCTGACCCTGCCCGCCCTGGGGGTCGCCCGGACCCCTCGCAGTGGGCCAACAGACTCCTTGTCATCCCCCCTCCCCCTAGCCCTTTCTCCCTGCCAGGGTCCCTTCTCTCCCTCTCTCACTACGTCCTTTCATAAACCCCCTCCTCCCCCCTCCCCCCTCCTCCATCTCCACTCCCCCTTACCTTTCCACGTCCATCTTTCCACCCCTCAGCCTTTCCCGCTGCAAACCCAAACCTCACATCCACCCTCTTCTCTCCCTCTCTCCCCTCCTCACATACACCTGCCCCCTTCTCTCCCACTGCCCTGACCCCCCCCCACCCTCCGCCCCTCCCCGCCCCCCACTTATTCTTTCCAAGAGCACCCCCTTTTCCTTTCGTCTTTTCTTTCCTTTGCTCTTTTCATCGTCTCGCCCGCCGTGAGTCGAGGAGAAAGGACGGCTTATAAATCAGGAAAAGCGAGGAGAGCAGCGTCAGGAGGTTTTTGTATTAGTCCAGGCAAGCTTGAAAAGACAGGAACATGGCCCTCCATCGCATAGTCATAGGAACACTACAACACCATCCCCACTCCCAGCCCCTTCCCCGTTCCCTCCCGATCATAACCCCCCTCCCCCCCTTCCCCCCTTGCACCATCCCCTTTCACCGATCCTCTATTCCCACCCCTATAGCCATCCTAGACTGATATGGCCCTTGAAGATGGATGTAAGGTGGTTGGGCATGGTAGACATGGGGTGGCGAGCGGGTGGATGGTAGATTGATAGGTAGTATGGGTTGGGTGAGTAAAGTGGCGTGGAGGGGGGTGATATGGAGTGGTTGGTGAAACGAGAAGGGTGCTGTGAGTTGTGGATGGCGGGATGGAGTATGGGGATGAGAAGGAATGGTTGGGTAAGTGAGTTGTTGGGGGTGAGCGTGGCTGGGCTGAATAGCTGTAGGAAAACGCGACATGGGGAAAAGTATGTGGCTGTGAAGGGGTGAAATGGAGTGGGGTGGGATGGATTGAGATGGGGTGGGATGGAGTGAAATGGGATGGAGTAGGATGGGATGGAATGGAGTGGGGTGGGGTGGAGTGTGGCTGGGGTGAAATGGAGTGGATTGGGATGGAGTGGAGGGGAGTGGGATGGGATGTAGTGGGGTGGAGTAGGGTGGGATGGGGTGGAATGGGGTGAGATAGGAAAGAGTAGAGTGGGATGGGGTGGAGTGGGATGGGGTGGAATGAGATGGAATGGAGTGGGGTGAGATGGGGAAGAGAAGAGTGGGATGGGGTGGGGTGGGATGGGGTGAGATGGAGTGAAGTGGGATGAGGTGGAGTGGAGTGATATGGGGTGGAAAGGAGTGGGATGGGGTGGAGTGGGGTGGGGTGGAGTGGGGTGAGGTGGAGTAGAGTGGGATGGGGTGGAATGGGAATAGGGTGGAATGGAGTGGGTGGGGGTGGAATGAAGTGGGATGAGGTTGTGGAGTGAACTGGGGTGGAATGGAGTGGGATGGGGTGGAGAGGGGTGAAGTGGGATGGAGTATAGTGGTATGGAATGAAATGTGATGTGGAACTATGTGGAGAAGGGGCTAGAAATGAGTGGTATCAGTGTGGGTGAGAAAGGGTCGTTTGAGGTGTGACGACGTAGCGTGACTTGCTGTGACGCTGTGTCACGTCATGTGGCATAACGTGGTGTAAAGTGATGGCTTGTGATGTGATGCTACAGGATGAAATGTGGTGTGATGTGATATGATGTGATGTGATGTTTTGTTATGCTATGTTATGCCATGTCATGTCATGTCATGTCATATAAAGTCATGTTATCTTATATTATGGATTTTGATGTAATGCAAAATGATCTGACGTGATGTGACGTGAAGTAGCATGATGTAATTCTATTTAATGTGACGTCATGCGATGAGACGTGATGCAACGTGACGGAATGTGTCAAGTATGTGTTGGGAAGTAATTCATTGTAATTTGGTGTGCTGTCATGAGATGTCACATGTGATGTGATGTAATGTCACATATATTGTGATACCACAAGGGATGTGATGTAATATCACAATTATTGTGATAACACATGTGATGTGATGTAATGTCACATGTATTGTGATAACACAAGTGATATGACGTCATGTCACACGAATTGTGATAACACAAGTGATATGACGTCATGTCACACGAATTGTGATAACACAAGTGATATGACGTCATGTCACATCACATCGTGTGCGTGCTTTGTGGAACTGTTCTGACGTGGATAGAATGGGCGAGAGATGCGATGATGCTTACTAACAGGGAGGGGGGTGGGGGGTGAGTGGGTTTGGGGGGTGGGAATCACACAGTGAAAACAACAACAACAACAACAACAACAACGGAGGCTCGCTGAAGGATTGTAAAAGGTAATGGTGTTATTTCCTATAACCAATGTCTGAGTCTCAAACCGCTTTACACTTTACCCCCTGATCTCTGAGCCACATAATCAATTCTCCACTGACACCTGACGACAAACACATGCAGTGACAGAGAGATGGGCGCGCACTGTCAGGTACCAGGACCCTCGCCACTCCCTGGGAAGCGTTCCAACCTGATGCTGGCTCTCAACTGCATCCCAGGGTGCAACTCACAACAGCGTGCCAGCACTGCCCTCACAGGCACCCGGATATAGTCCTAGGTGGCGAGAACATGGTTGTAGTTGCGGTGTAGGTAGTAGTGGTGGTGGAAATGGTGGTAGCGCTAGCGGTAGTGGTAATGGTAGCGGTGGTGGTGTGGTAATAGTGGTAGTGGTAGTGATGTAGTGACGGTGGCAACAATAGCAGTGGTGGTAGCGGTGGTGGTAAGAGTAGTAGTAGTGATGGTGGTAATGGTTTTGGTGGTGGTTATATTAGTGGTAGTAGTAGCGGTAGGGGTGGTGGTGGTGGTTGTGGTGGTGGTGGTAATGGCAGTGGTGTTGGTAGTGGTAGTGGTGTTGGAAGTGCTGGTGGTAGTGGTATCGGTAGATGATGTGGTGGTGGTGGTGGTGGTGGTGGTAATGGCAGTGGTGTTGGTAGTGGTAGTGGTGTTGGAAGTGCTGGTGGTAGTGGTATCGGTAGATGAAGTGGTGGTGGCAGTGGAGGTCGAGGTAGTGTCAGACATCAATACGTCCTTGCCACTCCATAGCAAGCCTTCAGATCCGACGGTGACTCACCACTGCGTTAGGGGTTGATCGCACTGTATCGCATCTCTACTGCTCTCATCACACGTTCCCGGTTTCAGTCTTGGGTGGGTAGACAGGACGCCAAGATCCAGAGGCAGACTGTGTCGTTTACACAGAAAACTTGGATGTACAATGTGGGTGGGGAGCTACCCGTATTGACAGATCCAGCCAGAAAGAAACACGCACACAATTATGGGGTGGCCTGTACTTTTTGTGCTTGGCTTAGTTACTTTGCATAGCAAGCAGGAGGGAGAGGATGGGAGGGTTGAGGGGGGGGGGGGGTAAGGAGGGGAGAGGGAGGAGAGGGGGGTGGCCACTGAGATGGAACAAGCAAGGAAGCTGGATGCTAATCAAGGGCAGGGGAAGCAACACCGTTTGTGGAGAGTTTTAAGAGCTGGGACACCCGAGTTGCATTTTTGTTGCAATAATTCGAGGAGGTGAGATATCCAGGGACATAGGAAAAGGGGTGGGGATGGGGGTGGGTTAGGGGGGAGAGGGAAGAAACACGGCAGGGTATAGATGGTTGGAGTATAAAGGGGTGCTGTGTTGAGGGGGGGGGGGTGTATGAGAGGGGGTCAGGCCTACTCGTTGGAGGACCTGGAGGGGGGGTAGGGGATGTAGAGGAGTGAGGGTGGCGGTCAGGCCACCTAAGAAAAGATCACGGTAGTTTCCCCCACACCCGACCCAGCTTTATGTGGCCGGGTAACCTTAACAACCCCGCATTTCCATAAGCAAACTGATGCATATGCATGACCATGGGACGCCATACAAACACGGGGACCGGCTTAATGAGACTGAATGGACTGGGCAAATATTGACTTTTCAGTTCATCCAACCTCAAACTCATTTTAACGCGCTCTGTGTGGCGACACGGCGGGTGGGGGGTTGGCGGGGTCGGGGGTAAAGGTGGCCCCGGCAGCAGTGACGTTGAGGGGCGAGGAGAGACAACAGTCAGGGGGTGAGGGTGGAGGAGAAGAGAGGGCTGGAGGGGGGGGGGTGAGGTGGGGATGAGGGGGGGTGAGGGGGGGGGGAGAAGGGGAGAAGGAAAAAGGTGCCACATAAAGGATACCTTCCACCAAGGCTGCTCTTTTCCAGAGAGAGAGAGAGAGAGAGAGAGAGAGAGAGAGTCAGGCAGCAGGCCCAGGACAGCTTTGTGCGGGTAGAGAGGCGGTGTAGCTGTGATACTGGAAAAGAGCAGCCTTGGTGGAAGGTATCCTTTATGTGGCACCTTTTTCCTTCTCCCCTTCTCCCCCCCCCCTCACCCCCCCTCATCCCCACCTCACCCCCCCCCCCTCCAGCCCTCTCTCTCCTCCACCCTCACCCCCTGACTGTTGTCTCTCCTCGCCCCTCAACGTCACTGCTGCCGGGGCCACCTTTACCCCCGACCCCGCCAACCCCCCACCCGCCGTGTCGCCACACAGAGCGCGTTAAAATGAGTTTGAGGTTGGATGAACTGAAAAGTCAATATTTGCCCAGTCCATTATCAGTCTCATTAGCCGGTCCCCGTGTTTGTATGGCGTCCATGGTCATGCATATGCATCAGTTTGCTTATGGAAATGCGGGGTTGTTAAGGTTACCCGGCCACATAAAGCTGGGTCGGGTGTGGGGGAAACTACCGTGATCTTTTCTTAGGTGGCCTGACCGCCACCCTCACTCCTCTACATCCCCTACCCCCCCTCCAGGTCCTCCAACGAGTAGGCCTGACCCCCTCTCATACACCCCCCCCCCTCAACACAGCACCCCTTTATACTCCAACCATCTATACCCTGCCGTGTTTCTTCCCTCTCCCCCCTAACCCACCCCCATCCCCACCCCTTTTCCTATGTCCCTGGATATCTCACCTCCTCGAATTCTTGCTACAAAAATGCAACTCGGGTGTCTCAGCTCTTAAAACTCTCCACAAACGGTGTTGCTTCCCCTGCCCTTGATTAGCATCCAGCTTCCTTGCTTGTTCCATCTCAGTGGCCACCCCCCTCTCCTCCCTCTCCCTCCTCACCCCCCCCGCCCCTCAACCCTCCCATCCTCTCCCTCCTGCTTGCTATGCAAAGTAACTAAGCCAAGCACAAAAAGTACAGGCCACCCCATAATTGTGTGCGTGTTTCTTTCTGGCTGGATCTGTCAATACGGGTAGCTCCCCACCCACATTGTACATCCAAGTTTCTGTGTAAACGACACAGTCTGCCTCTGGATCTTGGCGTCCTGTCTACCCACCCAAGACTGAAACCGGGAACGTGTGATGAGAGCAGTAGAGATGCGATACAGTGCGATCAACCCCTAACGCAGTGGTGAGTCACCGTCGGATCTGAAGGCTTGCTATGGAGTGGCAAGGACGTATTGATGTCTGACACTACCTCGACCTCCACTGCCACCACCACTTCATCTACCGATACCACTACCACCAGCACTTTCAACACCACTACCACTACCAACACCACTGCCATTACCACCACCACCACCACCACCACCACATCATCTACCGATACCACTACCACCAGCACTTCCAACACCACTACCACTACCAACACCACTGCCATTACCACCACCACCACAACCACCACCACCACCCCTACCGCTACTACTACCACTAATATAACCACCACCAAAACCATTACCACCATCACTACTACTACTCTTACCACCACCGCTACCACCACTGCTATTGTTGCCACCGTCACTACATCACTACCACTACCACTATTACCACACCACCACCGCTACCATTACCACTACCGCTAGCGCTACCACCATTTCCACCACCACTACTACCTACACCGCAACTACAACCATGTTCTCGCCACCTAGGACTATATCCGGGTGCCTGTGAGGGCAGTGCTGGCACGCTGTTGTGAGTTGCACCCTGGGATGCAGTTGAGAGCCAGCATCAGGTTGGAACGCTTCCCAGGGAGTGGCGAGGGTCCTGGTACCTGACAGTGCGCGCCCATCTCTCTGTCACTGCATGTGTTTGTCGTCAGGTGTCAGTGGAGAATTGATTATGTGGCTCAGAGATCAGGGGGTAAAGTGTAAAGCGGTTTGAGACTCAGACATTGGTTATAGGAAATAACACCATTACCTTTTACAATCCTTCAGCGAGCCTCCGTTGTTGTTGTTGTTGTTGTTGTTGTTTTCACTGTGTGATTCCCACCCCCCAAACCCACTCACCCCCCACCCCCCTCCCTGTTAGTAAGCATCATCGCATCTCTCGCCCATTCTATCCACGTCAGAACAGTTCCACAAAGCACGCACACGATGTGATGTGACATGACGTCATATCACTTGTGTTATCACAATTCGTGTGACATGACGTCATATCACTTGTGTTATCACAATTCGTGTGACATGACGTCATATCACTTGTGTTATCACAATACATGTGACATTACATCACATCACATGTGTTATCACAATAATTGTGATATTACATCACATCCCTTGTGGTATCACAATATATGTGACATTACATCACATCACATGTGACATCTCATGACAGCACACCAAATTACAATGAATTACTTCCCAACACATACTTGACACATTCCGTCACGTTGCATCACGTCTCATCGCATGACGTCACATTAAATAGAATTACATCATGCTACTTCACGTCACATCACGTCAGATCATTTTGCATTACATCAAAATCCATAATATAAGATAACATGACTTTATATGACATGACATGACATGACATGGCATAACATAGCATAACAAAACATCACATCACATCATATCACATCACACCACATTTCATCCTGTAGCATCACATCACAAGCCATCACTTTACACCACGTTATGCCACATGACGTGACACAGCGTCACAGCAAGTCACGCTACGTCGTCACACCTCAAACGACCCTTTCTCACCCACACTGATACCACTCATTTCTAGCCCCTTCTCCACATAGTTCCACATCACATTTCATTCCATACCACTATACTCCATCCCACTTCACCCCTCTCCACCCCATCCCACTCCATTCCACCCCAGTTCACTCCACAACCTCATCCCACTTCATTCCACCCCCACCCACTCCATTCCACCCTATTCCCATTCCACCCCATCCCACTCTACTCCACCTCACCCCACTCCACCCCACCCCACTCCACCCCATCCCACTCCTCTCCACCCCATATCACTCCACTCCACCTCATCCCACTTCACTCCATCTCACCCCATCCCACCCCACCCCATCCCACTCTTCTCTTCCCCATCTCACCCCACTCCATTCCATCTCATTCCACCCCATCCCACTCCACCCCATCCCACTCTACTCTTTCCTATCTCACCCCATTCCACCCCATCCCACCCTACTCCACCCCACTACATCCCATCCCACTCCCCTCCACTCCATCCCAATCCACTCCATTTCACCCCAGCCCACTCCACCCCACCCCACTCCATTCCATCCCATCCTACTCCATCCCATTTCACTCCATCCCACCCCATCTCAATCCATCCCACCCCACTCCATTTCACCCCTTCACAGCCACATACTTTTCCCCATGTCGCGTTTTCCTACAGCTATTCAGCCCAGCCACGCTCACCCCCAACAACTCACTTACCCAACCATTCCTTCTCATCCCCATACTCCATCCCGCCATCCACAACTCACAGCACCCTTCTCGTTTCACCAACCACTCCATATCACCCCCCTCCACGCCACTTTACTCACCCAACCCATACTACCTATCAATCTACCATCCACCCGCTCGCCACCCCATGTCTACCATGCCCAACCACCTTACATCCATCTTCAAGGGCCATATCAGTCTAGGATGGCTATAGGGGTGGGAATAGAGGATCGGTGAAAGGGGATGGTGCAAGGGGGGAAGGGGGGGAGGGGGGTTATGATCGGGAGGGAACGGGGAAGGGGCTGGGAGTGGGGATGGTGTTGTAGTGTTCCTATGACTATGCGATGGAGGGCCATGTTCCTGTCTTTTCAAGCTTGCCTGGACTAATACAAAAACCTCCTGACGCTGCTCTCCTCGCTTTTCCTGATTTATAAGCCGTCCTTTCTCCTCGACTCACGGCGGGCGAGACGATGAAAAGAGCAAAGGAAAGAAAAGACGAAAGGAAAAGGGGGTGCTCTTGGAAAGAATAAGTGGGGGACGGGGAGGGGCGGAGGGTGGGTGGGTGTCAGGGCAGTGGGAGAGAAGGGGGCAGGTGTATGTGAGGAGGGGAGAGAGGGAGAGAAGAGGGTGGATGTGAGGTTTGGGTTTGCAGCGGGAAAGGCTGAGGGGTGGAAAGATGGACGTGGAAAGGTAAGGGGGAGTGGAGATGGAGGAGGGGGGAGGGGGGAGGAGGGGGTTTATGAAAGGACGTAGTGAGAGAGGGAGAGAAGGGACCCTGGCAGGGAGAAAGGGCTAGGGGGAGGGGGGATGACAAGGAGTCTGTTGGCCCACTGCGAGGGGTCCGGGCGACCCCCAGGGCGGGCAGGGTCAGGCAAACAGATGGTCGTCGTGTGAGGTATTCGTGACAGTGCCTTTCTCCCTCCACACTCCCTCACTCACAGCCTGCTTAGTAATGGTGTGTACATTATTCGAAACGGGCTCAAAATCGTCTTGACCCATTTTCAAGACGCGCCTCTTGGCATCCCTTAGACAGTGCCCGGATCTTGGGACTGCCCCAAGCACCCAGTCTGTCTTCCATGTCAACCTCCCCCTCCCCCCTGATTTCCACCACCCACCCCCACCCCCCTCCTCTCTCCATCACACTCTCTTTCTCTCCCTGTTTGACCTAGCTGTCACTTGCTTAAAGTTTTCTGGTCTGAAGACATACAGAGGTGGAAAAGAGGGTTTCTCGCTGGTCCCTGCATGCAAAGTAGGCAAAGATCATCATTGCCACGTAGGGTTTTACATTTCTTCAAGTTTCTGTTTCCGAGCATGGAATCACCACAGACAAACCATCGATGATTCATCGTGTTAAGAATTAAAACATTAAAGTGTTGGGGCAAATTTCTATATAATGATTGTGGCGTTAAATGCAATGGAAAACTCAACTGGAAGTTCGGACATTGCAAAGTTGGTAATACTGAACATACAACGCCGTCTCCGTCCTAACAAATGAGAAATTAAAAAGAAGATACAGCGAGTGGGACCTGTAAGTGTACACTCTGCTCCTCAATTTATGGACTCTTGACTGCATACGAAATAATCAGCCGTGTCTGCAGGTATATGGAAGTGAAAATAAGTGCTTCATCGTGTGGCAATGTGAAGAGCTTACACCTAAGTCGACATATCAAATCGATTCGTGAGATTTTCTAGAAAGAGTTGTCTCCCTTTTTGCTCTCATGTCGCCCACATATGATAGGAAAACAAAACCTAGTAGAAAGGATGGTGCTGGGGTTAGGAGGAAGAATAAACTCACTGAGTATCTCTACGCGATTCGTAAAAAACGAACGATTAGGGAAATTGGAATCCGGACTTGCTCGCACTTCAACAGAACACCAGTGATAACTATGGTCAACGAATGGCCATGAGTGATAGGTCACAGAGCCCAGGAGCATATGATAATTGGTTCTCCATGAAAGTTATATTCTACTCAAATACTGTCATAGCACATTAATTACGCGAAATCAATCAACAATTTTACAACTACTTTTCGACAGTTTCGAAGATTTTTTTTGCGTGCGAGGAGGTTGCATTTAACTTTTAAAAATATTTGTAAGAATATATTTCAAAGTACCATTTAAATATATAAAATCCGGTAATCATGTTACAATACTTGTTTGCTCGAATCAAGAAATTTCCCATTGGAATTGATAAAAGCTTTTGTGGTCGGTTTTCTGTCGTGGGGGGAAAAATGACCAATACCATTCATACTTGAACTTGAACTTGAACTTGAACTTGAAAAATTCTATGAGGTAGGCTGTGTAGCCTTTTCATAGTTCCTACTGCTAGACTTGCATGCGTGGCGGCTATTATGCAGTCTAGGTGCAGCAGGTTGGATATGTACACTCAATTTTATTTCCTCCTCTCCCTTCCATGAGAGGCTAAGGCAATCCTCCCCAGACTGATACAGGTGCTAATTTTTGGGTAATGCCAAATTTGATAATCACTTGATGCTGGTTTGGTATTCCACCGTTGAAAACACACACAGGCGACGACATGACTTTTGGTCTTTTTCTCTGTGGACAGCTGGTCGTGAAATGTGTGTGTGTGTGTGTGTGTGTGTGTGTGTGTGTGTGTGTGTGTGTGTGTGTGTGTGTGTGTGTGTGTGTTGTGTGTGTGTGTGTGTGGTCTTTGTTGGTAGAGCTACATACACAATGAGCGTGCGAGATTCATTTCTTGCGCAAACAAGTGCATTAAGCATAAATCTAAAATTGAAGAGACACTTTTGGCGTACTGTCACAATACAGATATACGGCTTTGTGAAAATTTTCCCTTTTCCAGCACTGATCGATGAAGTCACTTCGGGGTATGACATAACAAAGGTACCAATGTGAACCAGGAAGCAAGTGATCCCTGTGACGTCATTTTTTTCTGTCATACGACCCACTGGGAATTGCCATACACATATCTATTCAAAATATGACGCAGAAAACACTTTTCATTCTGCTGAAGGGCGAGATAAACACAACGTGTAGCTATAGACGACGGGATGTAGACAGACCCCCAGTGGAATGCGAGAGAAGGAGCTTTTCCATGGCAAATTAGTTCCGGAGGGAGAAGTTTAAAGAACATGTTCCCAGTCCTCCCAACTTGAGTCGTTCTGATACTTTGTTCAAATCAAGAGACGGCCGAAAATTCATCCAAGGGGGTTACACCAACGAGTTTTATCTTTGTCTCGATTCAGAAAGCTGAACCATTCCTATGCATACTCTGAGAGTTTAAGACTTCAAATCTACAGCTAAATTGTTTACGTCTTTAGATAGGCACCGCCATTTCAATGTGAAACAAACTTCGTCTGACTGTTTATCATCCCGCCTTATCATCACATCGCTGCCGTCGTACTCACGAACAGATCGGTCAAGGCTTTTGTATGGTTATACAGGCCGTGGGCTCTCATCAAAATGCGTAGCTCATTTTCATTGGTCGTTGAGGGATATATGTAAGGAATAGCTCTGGGCCAAATTTAATTTATGTAGCTTGATTACAAGTAGGGTGTTGCTATGCAGAATGTAGCTCAGACTTGAAAACGTTTTCTTCAAAAGTTCTATTTTGGTATATACATATGTAAATTGTCATAACTTAACAAACACTACACACGTCATCATAACTTTGGTATCATTTTGAAGGACGCTTAGTGTACTTTACATCGACACACAAATCTGAGGGCTGGTCACACACATGAGCTGCGAGACTTTATCCTGGGAAGGTCTTGTGCAAGTTTTCAAGTCTTGTACATACTGCATTTTGCAATAACACATTTCGATATAGTATGTATTTAATTTCTATCACCCTTATGATTTATTTCCTTCACTTCTTGTTTTTCATCCCATGGCGCGTACAAAACGAATTTTTAGATATTGTTTCAGCAGTAGAATTATCAGTACCATCTGAAAGATGTAAGTAATCAAGAAATATGGCGACCTCCGCCACCACCAACCCCCCCCCCCCCCCCCACCACCACCACCACCCCACCTCCCGCTCTCTCTCTCTCACTCTCTCTCTCTCTCTCTCTCTCTCTCTCTCTCTCTCTCTCTCTCTCTCTCTCTCTCTCTCTCTCTCTCTCTCTCTCTCTCTCTCTCTCTCTGTCCGTCTGAGTCCCTGTCTGTCTCTTTTAATTTCTGTCTCCGTCTGTCCGTGCGTACGTGCGTGCGTGCATGCGTGCGTTCATGCGTGCGTGCGTGTGCGTGAGTGTGTGTGTGCGTGCGTTTGCGCGCGTTAGTGAGTGTGTGTGTGCGTGCGTGTGCGTGAGTGTGTGTGTGTGCGTGTGCGCGCGTTAGTGAGTGTGTGTATGTGCGTGCGTGTGTGTGTGTGTGTGTGTGTGTGCGTGTGTGTGTGTATACATATGTGTGCGTGCGCGTGTGTGTGTGTGGTCATTCACTACCTCCACCGCCCCATCGCACAAAAGCCACAATGGCTGGTGGAGCGATTCTCGACTGTCTTTTCGAGCCGAGTTCCGCCAGATTGCAATCTCCACATGGAAAGCAAGGCAAGGCACGCACACTGACGTCATCACGAAACGGAAGTAGCTTGGTGAGAAATGAAGACGGACTACACTGTACTGGGCCTACATATATTACAACTGAGACTGAAAACTGAGAGACCGGGACAAGCGACAGTCAGAGCTCGTAGTCGGGTAGACGTAGTCAGACAACAGCGTTCGGACTGGTTAGAAATACCTGAATTAACATTGTCACCTCGATCCAGACAAAAACGAAATAAGAAAAACTTTATCGCGATTCACTGCGAAAGGCGGGAAATTTTGAAACAGGTAATAACCGTAATTGACGTGAATCTAAAAATCAAATGATGATAAAAGAGGGTAAACAGAGCAGCACGAGCACAAACGAAAAGTACCTAGCATTAGAAAATCAGTGTACTCACTCTGGCGAAAGTTTAGGCATTTTAAAACAAGTTGAAAGAATTAGTGTTCACTCTCACATAAATATATGGTACACACGAACACACACAGCAGCAAACAAATACACGTGCGCACGTATACTAAATAAGGTATGCATCAGTCACACACAATAACACACATGCACACACACGCGCGCGCGCGCGCACACATACACATACACACACATGCGCACGCACATACAAATACACACACATGCGCGCGCACATACACATACACACACATGCGCGCGCACACACACAAACACACGCACACGCACACACGCACACACACACACGCGCACGCGCACACGCACACACAAACACAAACACACGCACGCACACACACGAACATACACATACACACACACACACGCATGGACACTCGCACCCACGCATGCGTTTCCGCTTTCGAGCGTAAACGCGCGCACTGAAATGTGAACGCATACTTTCACATAGGGCAGCTATCAAATATGAGCAAAGAATTTCGTCAGTGCGAAACCGTATGCATGCTTGTGCGCGAGTAAATGTTTCCACATCCAGACGCATAAATGCGGACTGCACACGCCTATACACGTACGTATACACTTGCAAGCGTAAGCGTACATATGTTCAATCTCAAACTTTCTACACATACAAACAAACAAAAACATGCACGCACAAACGCTAATGCATGCACGCACACATACATACACTCACACGCGCGAGCGCATGCATGCATACAGGCATACACACACAAACACGCGCATACGTACATGCTAACGCACACACACGCGCACACACACACACACGCAAACACACACACACACACGCATATGCATACACGCACATATACACACATGCTAAGGTATACACACATACTAACACACGCAAACACACACACACACATACACACACACTAACACACACAAACACACACTAACACACACAAACACTAGCACACGCAAACACACGCATACGCACACTCACTAACACACACAAACACACACTAACACACACACAAACACACACACACACACACATGCTAACGTACACACACATGCTCACACACACACACACAAACACACACACACACACACACATCACACACACACACACACACACACACATCACACACACATATCACACACACACACACTAACACACATATGCTAACGTACACACACATGCTCAGACACACACACACACACACGCACACACACACACACACACACATACACATATCACACACACACACACACACACACACACACACACACACACACACACACACACACACACACAGAGTTCCCGTCCTTATACTCGTATCTTGTCCAATTGCCTGTGTGCATGCAGGTACACGTGTATCTGCGCGTGCGTATGTGTGTGTGTGTGCATATCGCGTGTGTGCTTTGCATGTCTTTGCGTGTGTGTGTGTGTGTGTGTGTGTGTGTGTGTGTGTGTGCTTTGCATGTGTGTGTTTGCCTTTCTGTCCGTCTGCCCGTCTGTATGCCCGCCCACCCGTCCGTCCACTTGTCTGTCCGTCCGCCGGCTCGCCCGCCCGCCTCTGTCTGTCTGTCTGTCTGTCTGCCTGTCTGTCTGTCTGTCTGTCTGTCTGTCTGTCTGTCTGTCTGTCTGTCTGTCTGTCTGTCTGTCTGTCTGTCTGTCTGTCTGTCTGTCTGTCTGTCTGTCTGTCTGTTACACACATGCGCGCATGCACGTGCACACACACACACACACACACATATGACTGATAAAGAATCCGCACTCACCACTCTATATGTAGAGGTAGATGTGTCCACCCAAATCGTATGTAGCAGCCTGGAAGTAGACTTGTGGTCAAACTGCAGCAGTCTAGCTGTAGCTGATTCTGAATGGTGAGGCCTTTACGGGCTTCGGGTAGAAGAGTGGGTGGGTGACACTGCAAGTAGTCAGTACTCAGACAATGAGTACTCGGGCATCAGGTAGTGGGCACTATGTAGTCAGCCCGGGTGTAGTCAGTCACTGCAAGTGGTCAGTACTCAACCAATGAGTACTCGGGCATCAGGTAGTGGGCACTATGTAGTCAGCCCGGGTGTAGTCAGGACGCACCCAAATTCCGTTCCTTCACTCAGTAGTCTGTAGGCAGGCCTCACCCAGACGACTCGCTGCTGTCACCAAGCGCGCTGGGTATTGTCAGGCTGCAGGCAGCAGGCTGTTATAGCGACTTACACCCTTGTCAGGGTCTCGAGCCGCTTTACACTTTACCCCCTGCTGTCACCAAGCGCGCTGGGTATTGTCAGGCTGCAGGCAGCAGGCTGTGATCGGGTAGCTGATCAGGCTGCAATAAGCAGGCTGCAGTAGATCAGTCTGCGGGTGGCTTGAATTTGCAGTAGAACAGTAGAACGCCAGCATGCCAGGAAGACTGGGGGAAGAGAACAGTGAGGGCTGGCCTCTCGCTCCATGAACCAACTGATTCTGGATGCCCACCAGCGCACCAGGAGTAGCCTCCCTTGGGAAGACCTAGACCGCCCGCGGAGCGAGCGAACGCTGCGAGTGTTTAGTAAGGCGATAGCCAAGGCCGGCACTCCATTGATGCGCCCGGCCCGACCCCACTCTCGCTTTCCTCTCCGACACCTCGGATAGGCTTGATGTAGTGGCCGTAATGTAGGTATGTAGGTGGCAGCATGACAGCCGCCTGAAACAACGCGCTCGTCAGAGCCCGGATGTCTGTGGCTCCACCCACTGTCTCGTTCGCCGTCAGTCCCTCCTCCATCCGCCCCCCCCCCCCCCCCCCTCCCGCCCCCCCCCCCCCCCCCCCCCCCTCCCCTTACTTCATCCCATCCCTTTTTCCCACCCCCCACCCCCAACCCCCGTTCATTAGACCCTTTGCTGTCTGTGTTTGTCTCAACTGAATCTGTACCTTTGACGTAATGCTTTCAGAGCACTAATCTGCTGCATGCCCTGAACTCGTTTCAACGCGGCCAGTCCTGAAGATCTTAATCACATCCTCGATTTAAGAGTGAGCACTCCCTTTCTTAACATCGCTTCCTTTGCAGTTGCCCTGGATTTGAAAAGAATTGAAAAGTTTTTTTTCAAAAACTAATTATCAATGTCTTGCATGAATTAAGAATTCTGGTAGGCGTCTTGTGTGTATGTGGTGTGTGTGTGTGTGTGTGTGTGTGTGTGTGTGTGTGTGTGTGTGTGTGTGTGAGAGAGAGAGAGAGAGAGAGAGAGAGAGAGAGAGTGAGAGAGAGAGAGAGAACAGAACCTTTATTGTAAAAGCCACCGACCCGTTGCAATTATAAACAATTTGACATAAACATAAAATGTGTATGCATGTGTGTGTGTTTGTCTGTGTGTGTGTGTGTGTGTGTGTGTGTGTGTGTGTGTGTGTGTGTGTGTGTGTGTGTGTGTGAGAGTGAGAGAGAGAGAGAGAGAGAGTGAGAGTGAGAGAGAGAGTGAGAGAGAGAGAGAGAGAGAGAGAGAGAGAGAGAGAGAGAAGGGAGTGGGGAGACAGATACAGATGCAGAGGTAGATACAGAAAACGACAAAGACAGACAGTCGATCGAAAATGCAGAGACAAACACGCCACGATGAGAAGTATGGAAGAGAAAGAAAAACATCAGCAGGATTCGACGCCGAGCCAGCAAAATTAAAAGAAAGAAGCGGGGAGGAAAGTGGAAAAACGAACGAAAGAGACGAAAAAATGAAAAGACCCAATGGATCGCAGTCGCATGTCGATGGAAAAACCACCGGAGTTAAATGGCAGTTGTGTTTATTCTTTCTATGGTGCGATTTCTCCGAAAAGCCATTAGAGAAATTGATGCGAAAGACGCTTTGGGGGGGGGGGGGGGGGGGGGGGGGAGGGAGGGGGGGGGGTGGGGCGTCAGAAAAAAAAC
>JAWQFJ010029630.1:27500-35471 GCA_034096865.1 Theodoxus fluviatilis | reverse complement strand
CGCTGTGAAATTCAACGTCCTTACCAACAAATCACACTGCTAGTCTTATTCGCAAATAAGCGAAAGAATAACAAAATAAGCCATTTTGATTTTATAAATTTACCGTTAAAGCTTCGGAAGCGTATTGAGCTTCTCTGATGGTATAGCCTACAGCCAGGCCCAAAATCACTTTGACACGAGCGTGTGTTGATGGGCAGACTTACTCGATATGTGACAACCGGAATCTAGTTGAACCAAAGGGCAACATTATAAAAACCGTCAGTACTCAAAAAGCCTTCACTGGTACCGAAGTATTTCCCAGAGCCAAAGGAAACAATATAAAAGTGACTTACTACTGTTCGCTGTAGGAGCGATAGCGCGACCCGCGTCCACTCTGTACCACAGAAGCGTTTAAAATTGGCGCGTGAACAGCCCCGGCCTCAGAATGTGGCCACGAAACGTGTATAGTCATGTGAAAGTCTCGATCCCGTCACAGGAAGTGGTGATTCCGCGCGGTAACTATAGTAAACTACAAGGAGATTCTAAACTTTCTTGGTGAACATCGTGGGTAAAATATATAGGGATACACTTTGGTTTAAAACGATCATCAAACGCACAAATTCACGCAAAAGCACATTTAACTTGATGTGTGGCTAAGTATTCGTGGATAGTCAGTTAACTAGCCGTGAACTACGTTTTTAATTAATCGCTGCGAGAGAGAATCAACCTGATCGCATTCGCATGATCTTCGGCGATGTCTGTATTAATCGTCTACCAGACGCTATTCAACCAGTGTGATATATTTCCAAAACTAAAATTAACCACACCTATAAATGATTGGCAACAGGTACAAGATAAAAAATGAAAGTGATTCGATCGGTGACTTGACTGATCTTGTCGATCGGCAACGGAGAAATTAGAATAACTACATATGAAACAAGAACATCCTTTCTATCCTTCAAATGCACTACTGTCACATCAACTACACAAAACTCACCCCGTAGAAATCTCTGCTGGAAATTCCTTAGTTTGAACACTCATTTTTGCAGAGCGATGCATGTGATCCGTCCTGCGTGTACCGGAGTAGAGCCTAGACTAGAGGCAACGAGCGAAAACGTGGCGATTACTTATCTTGATGGGATTTATTTTCCCCGCTAAAGATGAAGTCTAATATGACTGTTACAATAATTCGCTTTTCTCGCCACATAAGAGCAGAACACGGCTGGATTTGACAGCTCCGAAAAATAATTTTTCAGCCTAACAGTCTCGATTCCAAAAATAGCCGTTTGGCGCCATATTCGCTCGCTTTAGTTATGATTCGAGCAGCCTCATTTAGAACAACCAATGATGAGAAAGCTTTGAAAAACTAACCAATGGAATTCGTTCTTTCCAAAGGTTGAAGGTTGCAACCTGCAGACTTGCCTGTGCGAACCACACTATTCACTAAAGGACTGGCTGAGAGCGAAAGCAAGTTTGGACAAGATTGAAATAGTTATTGAAGGTTTTGTGTTGATCTATCTTTGGCAATGTAGCCGGTGGGTGAATTGCGGGAATACGATGAGACACGTGGTAGATTAAGACAGGATTGCGGGAAAAGTTCCCGCAAAGCGAGTTCTGGCGCGCCCAGCAGGCCTAAAACAAGAATGTAAACACACGAACCCATGACGTAGAACGACACTTTTTGGCCATGCACGCACAACGGCCTTTGTGGTTGTGCATCGTTTGCAAGCTCAGATCATTTACACCGACACATGTGTACAGTTCTAATGCTTCAGTCCTTTTGGGTAAAACAATGATCTACCACGAATATTGACTTCATTATTCACAAGCAGCCACATACATTCAAACGGTTTATCACTGCTATTCCAGCGCCTGTGTATAGACAGAATTCTACTTTTAAAAAGCACGCATGTTATCAATGGGACGAAAGCTGTTAGTTTACATCTTTGAGTCGTCCGTGGTCGTCTGCCTGATCAGATTTGAGACACATTCAATCACGCGTCGTTACGTGTCAATTTATTTTGCGTAATGAGTGTTGGGCAGCTAAGACAACTGACTGCATAATTTATTAATCGTCGTACCCAGTGACTCACTTCCAACATGTGGGTTGCAACAACAGAGGCGTTTGCTTTCAGCGCATCACAATGCCTCAGCATCATCACCGTGGTGTTACCTAAGGACAGAGGCGTCCTGAGCTTCAGCTTGTCTGTCTCGCATCCTTCCGTCATGGAGGAGATAGTTAAATTGCCTCTGAACCTGGCTGAAAGCTGGGAGATTTGCGTAGAATAGGGAGCGCGTGCGTGAGTGAGAGGGAGGGAGGCTTGTCTGCTACGACCACGCTTGCTGCAAGAGCTAGCGCATGGCGTGGTAGACAACACCACTCGCAGTGCGTACGTAGAGGAAGAGAGCAAGCCACTGCGTGGCTCTGCGAACAAGTGGTTGGAACTCTCGGTGTTTTATTTTTGTTTTTTGGAGTACCTCATCCCGAACCATGGCGACTAGCGGCAAGCAATCGCAGGGCAACCAAGCGTCGGGTACATACAGCGTGGGAGAGACGATTAGGGTAAGTACACGTACCCACTTTCTCTCCTGCCCCCTCGGCCTACCCGTGTTTGTGCTGTGTTGTGTTTGGTGTTAGTGTGTCGCTGAGCGTGTCAGAACACAACATGTGCTCGTTCATGATCGAGTGTGGGTGGCCGCAGCACTCGGACTGGGACGGCTCCCTGCTTGTCTCACTCTGTCTCTTGCGTACATCTACCTGTGTGAGATCATGGCGCGTTAATTAATATACCTGTAACAGTGTAAGAGACAATGATGCGTAAATCTGCCCATGAGAGATAGTGGTGCTTTCATCCACCCGCAAGAGGTCACGGTGCATATGTACTGTACATTAAGCAGTCGACGATGCTTTCCGAAGCAGATTTTCACCCAACTCCCACACAAAATGCGCATATGCACGCACGCACACATGCACACACACACACTCACTCACTCACTCACTCACTCACTCACTCACTCACTCACTCACTCACTCACTCACTCACTCACTCACTCACTCACTCACTCACTCACTCACTCACTCACTCACTCACTCACTCACTCACTCACTCACTCACTCACTCACTCACTCACTCACTCACTCACTCACTCACTCACCCACCCACCCACCCACCCACCCACCCACCCACCCACCCACCCACCCACCCACCCACCCACCCACCCACCCACCCACCCACCCACCCACCCACCCACTCACTCACTCACTCACTCACTCACTCACTCACTCACTCACTCACTCACTCACTCACTCACTCACCCACCCACTCACACACACACACACACACACACACACACACACACACACACACACACACACACACACACACACACACAGTGTTACCTATACACCATTACTATTTACACCACTGTCATCTCCAAGAATCACTACCGACAGCCACCACCACTGCCATTACCACAATCACCACTGTCAATATTACTGTTACCACCTCCACCTCCACCACCACCTCCACTACCACCTTCAACACCACCTCCACCACCACCTCCACCACTACCTCCACCACCACCTCCACCACCACCTCCACCACCACCACCTCCACCACCACCTCCACCACCACCTCCACCACCTCCACCAACTCCACCACCACCTCCACCTCCACCTCCACCACCACCACCACCACCACCACCATGCACCTCCACCACCACCACCACCACCATCACCACCACCACCACCACCTCCAACACCACCACCACCACCACCACCACCACCACCTCCACCACCACCACCACCACCACCACCTTCACCACCACCACCACCTCCACTTCCACCACCACCTCCACTTCCACCACCACCACCACCACCACCACCTCCACTGCCACTACTGCCAATACCACTATCACTTTCTCAGGCAAAGGCTGCCTTCCACAACTGTCACTCCACTGTGACCAATATATATGGTGCCTGAATGTTGATGTTGGCCGGCTGCTCTACCCTTGCATTTCAGTTCAGTGATGTGAACTCACACTCTGACCCTTCTTCAAACTGGATGTGGACCTTAATTGCAGCTTAGAGTTAGATGTGTCCTCACACATGAACTCGTCAGAGGGCAGAAGTGAACTGCTTGTATTGACATGGAGGAGGATGTTTAGATAAGTCAGCATCAGTCCTCACCAGTGTTGGAATGGTGACTTAATGAAAATTGTCAAGCAACAAGGCTGGTTCTTGAGTCCCTTGATGTTCCTCTCACCAGCTGGAACCCTAGGCTGCTGGGCTTGTCAGGCTCGCTGCAGCAGCTCAGCCACAGTGATGTTCATGAATGGATTTGAATATTGTTTTGCTCTTTACTTTAAAGATTAGAATTTATCAAATATCCATTGTTAAGACTGTACTCAAAGCACCTGTACATGGATGATTAATTTTGAGGAAAATGAAAAATGATAACACACCCAAATTTTAGACAATATATCACAGTAACTGTGTCAAGTTGTAGGATTGTATCCAAGGATCTGTGTGTGAATAACTCATTTTGATTGAAAATTTCTAATGATGACAAACCCAGTTAACAATTCATCATAGTGTGACAAGTTATAGAACTGTACACAAGTATCTGTACACAAATGCATTATTTTCTTCTGTCCGACTGAGTCCCTTACCTTCTTGTAAAATCTGGTGCAGAAGGATGGGAACCAAGGTGCTACAATTTGTCCCCACAAAAAGTGGCACACATACAGCTGTGTATCAGGGTCACCCTGGCTCCAAAAGACTGGTGTCTTGTGCTGTTAGGTGGAGAGTAGAACTGGTGGATTAGGCCATGCTTGGTGATACGATCTGTCAGGTTTTTCCTGAACTAATCTGACAACAGATCAGCAGTATTGATCTTTACATCACCAGTGATGACTTCAATTTCTTCAGTGTGGACTCCTCCCAGAGAGAGAGAGAGAGAGAGAGAGAGAGAGAGAGAGAGAGAGAGAGAGAGAGAGGGGTGGGATGGGGTGGGGCTGGGATGGGGTGGGGCTGGGGGTTGGGGGAGTGTGTGTGTTTAGACCGAAAATTGTGAAGATGACAAAATAAATGTACTGGTTTAAGATAAAACTAAATAAGAGTTTGTCAACAGAATACAATTGAACTAAACCAACTAAAAAATAGTTCTGTATTTCATAGACATCACTAAAAAGGGAAGTGCATGTTGTGATTTTTTAATGAAATTAATTTAGTAAATTTTCCATTTTAATTCAGTCTTTTAAATTTAATTCTAAGTACTGTCATAAAGAATAAATATATTTTATGATAACTAATAAAAATATTGAAGTCTCATGATATTTTGAAATTTTCCTTAAAAGCAGGTGTGTATAACTCTGCCATCATTTTTTCTATAAAAAGACTACAAAAAGACAAGTTTCATTTGAATGCAAAGTCATGCAATCCTCCGCTTATGTGAGCATGATATATATCCAGTAATTTCATTTTCATGATAAAAAATTTCATTCATGCAATAGGGAACTTGGTTTGTGTGCACATTGATATATATATGCATGACTGCACATGATATGAACAAGGGGTGTGATTCCAACATGATGTTGACATCACTTGAACTTTCTTACATCAAAACAAAGTAACAAATGAATAAATCAATGCATGAACAGTGAATGAACAGTGAATGAACAAATGAATGAATGAATGAATGAATGAATGAACAAATATCTGAACAAATGGGATTGAACACAATTGTCCTTGACTTGGAAATGTCTCAAAACAGACCAGATATGACATTCAGCCCAGAGTTAATTTTTTCATCCCTATCTGCAGAAGCTTCTCATTGGCTGAATATCATGTCAATCTTACCTACATTTTTCTTATGTTTATCTGCATCAACTGCTACAGAACTGCAGAAATCTCTTAAACCATCATTGCCGTTATCAATCATACAACACCGAAAGTTGTCGTGGATGACCTGTACAGTGCCTTGCAATCCTTTTTTTTCCGTGTTGTCTTCTTGTCCTGTGTAGTCCTTTCTCCTCCTCCTTCTGCCCCCTTTCTCCTCCTCCTTCTGCAACTGCACCCCCTCCTCCTTCTGCCCCCTTTCTCCTCCTCCTTCTGCCCCCTTTCTCCTCCTCCTTCTGCCCCCTTTCTCCTCCTCCTTCTGCCCCCTTTCTCCTCCTCCTTCTGCCCCCTTTCTCCTCCTCCTTCTGCCCCCTTTATCCTCCTTCTTCTGCAACTGCACCCCCTCCTCCTTCTGCCCCCTTTCTCCTCCTCCTTCTGCCCCCTTTCTCCTCCTCCTTCTGCCCCCTTTCTCCTCCTCCTTCTGCCCCCTTTCTCCTCCTCCTTCTGCCCCCTTTCTCCTCCTCCTTCTGCCCCCTTTCTCCTCCTCCTTCTGCCCCCTTTCTCCTCCTCCTTCTGCCCCCTTTCTTCTCCTCCTTCTGCCCCCTTTCTCCTCCTCCTTCTGCCCCCTTTCTCCTCCTCCTTCTGCCCCCTTTCTCCTCCTCCTTCTGCCCCCTTTCTTCTCCTCCTTCTGCCCCCTTTCTCCTCCTCCTTCTGCCCCCTTTCTCCTCCTCCTTCTGCCCCCTTTCTCCTCCTCCTTCTGCCCCCTTTCTCCTCCTCCTTCTGCCCCCTTTCTCCTCCTCCTTCTGCCACCTTTCTCCTCCTCCTTCTGCCCCCTTTCTCCTCCTCCTTCTGCCCCCTTTCTCCTCCTCCTTCTGCCCCCTTTCTCCTCCTCCTTCTGCCCCCTTTCTCCTCCTCCTTCTGCCCCCTTTCTCCTCCTCCTTCTGCCCCCTTTCTCCTCCTCCTTCTGCCCCCTTTCTCCTCCTCCTTCTGCACTTTCTATCCTCCTTCTGCCACCTTTCTCATCCTCCTTCTGCCCCCTTTCTCCTCCTCCTTCTGCCCCCTTTCTCCTCCTCCTTCTGCCCCCTTTCTCCTCCTCCTTCTGCCCCCTTTCTCCTCCTCCTTCTGCCCCCTTTCTCCTCCTCCTTCTGCCCCCTTTCTCCTCCTCCTTCTGCCCCCTTTCTCCTCCTTCTTCTGCCCCCTTTCTCCTCCTTCTTCTGCCCCCTTTCTCCTCCTCCTTCTGCCACCTTTCTCCTCCTCCTTCTGCCCCCTTTCTCCTCCTCCTTCTGCCCCCTTTCTCCTCCTCCTTCTGCCCCCTTTCTCCTCCTCCTTCTGCCACTGCACCCCCTCCTCTTCTTCCTGCTTCAACTTGTCCTGCTCCTGTTTTGGCTTTAACCTTCAGCTCCTCCTACCCTTGCTCCTTATGCTCCTCGTCCTCCTTCTCTTCCACGTCGTCGCGCTCCTCCTCGTCGTTGTCCTTCTTGTCGTCGTCGTCCGTGTTGTCGTCGTCCCCCTCCTCTTTGTCGTCGTCGTCGTCGTTCTCGTCCTCCTCCTCCTCCTCCTCCTCCTCCTCCTCCTCCTCCTCCTCCTACTCCTCCTCCTCCTCCTCCTCCTCCTCCACCCTCCTCCTTCCTCCTCCTCCTCCTCCTCCTCCTCCTCCTCCTCCTCCTCCTCCTCCTCCTCCTCCTCCTCCTCCTCCTCCTCCTCCTCCTCCTCCTCCTCCTCCTCCTCCTCGCCCACCTGCACCTGCTTCTGTTTCTTCTGTCTCAATTTGTCCAATATCTTCCTCTCGTTTTTCGCCTTTTTTTCGCCGACATGTTTGGAAAATATTTGGGAAATATTTGGCCGACGTGTTTGGGAAATATTTGGCCAACATGTTTGGGAAATATTTGGCCACACTTCGGTGTCGATGCTGTTTATTTGTTTTACCATTTCGCACTTGCAACATGAAAAGGTTATGGTCGGGCTAAAGACGTGTCAATTTCAGGAATAGGTCACGGGATGCCAAGCCAAGATGGAAGGGGTGGGGGAAAGGGGTGCATCCACGGAGGGCTGGAGTCGGGGATCTGGCTGGGGTTGGTAGTTTAGGTTGTTGTAGGGGGGTGGGGGGTGGGGTGTTGGGGGAAGGGAAGGGTGGATAGATAGTATGGGTGTTC
>JAWQFJ010029630.1:17500-22500 GCA_034096865.1 Theodoxus fluviatilis | reverse complement strand
AGGCGATGCAGTACAGTAACCAGTTTAACTTCCAGGTAGGAGAGGCGATGCAGTACAGTAACCAGTTTAACTTCCAGGTAGGAGAGGCGATGCAGTACAGTAACCAGTTTAACTTCCAGGTAGGAGAGGCGATGCAGTACAGTAACCAGTTTAACTTCCAGGTAGGAGAGGCGATGCAGGTGAAGCATCTTGCCCAAGAATGCAACTCCAACATCAGTGCAGCTTCAAACTCCGCACCTGCCACACTGCAGGCGAGAGTCTTAACCACTGACCCAGAGCCAGGGTTCAGAGTATTGGGAAAAATGGAAAGGATAAGAAGGGAGAGAGAGAGAAAACGAGGAGGGAGATGGGATGAGGGAATTGGATAGAAGAGTGAAGCAGAAAGAGTGCGGGGACGGGGTGGAGAAGTGAAGGTAAAGGGAATGATTTTATATAGCGACTTATTACCAAAAATGATCTGAAACCGGTTTACATATTGCTCATGGAAACACTTAGGTCTGTCCTTTGCAGGCACCTGACGACAAATACAGTAGCAGACAGAGATGATGACACAATCAGGCACCAGCATCAACTCCGTTTCCTAGGAAGTATTCCAACCAAATGCTTGCTCACGGCCGCATACAGGGGTGAGTCGTACCAGGGTGCCGTCACTTCCCTCACAGGAGCCCGGTTTTACTCCTGGATGGGGAGAGAGAATGCGAGTTAAGCTCCCTCCTTGCCCAGAAGTTTCGAACGCTGCTACCGCTAGTCGCTAGCCGCTAACTGCTAACTGCTAGCTACTGCGGTCAAGCGCTCCAACCTCTGGACTAGAGTTTTGCGTGGAGGAGGAACAAGATGGGAAGGATTAATTAATCAATGAAACAACTGACGAATTGATTGACCTTGACGACTTATCAACCTTTGTAGGCCATGTAAGATCATGGATCACAATATTCACTGGACGTGGTCAGAGTAAAAGCAAGTCAAGCCTGCATTTCCCTAGTTATAGGTCTATTACGAATCACATAGGGTGACGCGATGGGTCTATTCTTACCCCCCAACAGCCCCCAGGGGGTCTATTCTGACCCCTCAACAGCCCACAGGGGGTCTATTCTGACCCCCAACAGCCCACATGGGGACGCATGATTGGAATACATATGAACAAATCAACGGTGCCTAAGCGTCTGTGGTCATTCCAGAGCTACGGGGAGGTGCAGAGAAGCTAAAGATCTTGGCGCCAGGGGGGTGGGGTCGGTGGTGGAGGGGTGGGGGTGAGGAGGGGTAGGGGTCGGTGGTGGAGAGGTGGGGGTGAGGAGGGGTGAGGAGGGGTGAGTGGATAAGGAGCGCCAACTCCGAATTCACCCCCCCCCCCCCCCCCCGCCTTTCCCAACCCCCAGGCTCTGGGATGAGTCCAAGTCTGCAGGGAAACAGGTGGACTGTTTACCTGTAGTTCCAAGTCTGCAGGAAAACAGGTGGACTGTTTACCTGTAGTTCCAGGGTGGAAGATACGTGCATGTATACATTTCCTCTCTCTCTGGCACGCACAGCGGGAGCATGCAGTGACATGTACGTGCTTGTATCCTACGCCCGCCCGCGAGCGCACACACACAAACACACACATACACACACGCGCGCTGTACACACACACGTACACACGCGCGCGCGTGAGCACGTGCGCACATACACACATATACACATACACTCTGTCTCTGTCTGTCTGTCTGTCTGTCTGTCTGTCTGTCTGTCTGTCTGTCTGTCTGTCTGTCTGTCTGTCTGTCTGTCTGTCTGTCTGTCTGTCTGTCTGTCTGTCTGTCTGTCTGTCTGTCTGTCTGTCTGTCTGTCTGTCTGTCTGTCTGTTTCTCTGTCTTTGTGTCTCTGTCTCTCTGTCTTTCTGTCTCTCTGTCTCTCTCTGTCTCTGTCTCTGTCTCTCTCTCTCTCTCTCTCTCTCTCTGTCTCTCTCTCTGTCTCTCCATTTTCCCTCCCTCCCTCCCTCCCTCTCTCCCTCCCTCCCTCCCTCTCTCCCTCCCTCCCTCCCTCCCTCTCTCCCTCCCTCCCTCCTTCCCTCCCATGCGTTCGCGCAATCATGCGGCAGAGTCATCATCATCATCATCATCATCATCGTCATCATCGTCGTCATCACCATGAGTCACCATGTTATTTTTATAATGGAAATTGATACTAAGGACGGCTGAAATACTTCGCAGTGTGGCCCTGCCTTTCGCTCCCTTGAAGTTCTCAGTGAAACAAGTGCGAGTCGCAGCAACAGGGCATGGAGTACAAAGGTCATCGAGTACAAAGGTCATCGAGTACAAAGGTCATCATGCCATCGTGATAGGATCAAAAAGGCGGGAGGTTACCGGTGTCCTCGTCCCTGACAGTGCAGGGTTCGTAACTAGTGATACACAGATATGTTCTCTAGAGGACAGCGATTCTAATGGACAGGTATGAAGAACGTTCACAAATGAGCGATTAAGGCTAGCGCACGCAAAGCCCCTGAGCTTCTCTCCATGAACCTGTCCACGCAAACGCTCGCCGAGAACGCTAATACCCGAGCGTTTTGGATACCTATTGATACAGATTGCTATCCTCTAAGGAACACGCCTCAGACTATATTTACTCGTGACAAATATCCTCTTGACCTGTCTCCTTGACACAGGTGTGTGTTGCGGGTTCGGGCATGTAGGCGGCCGTGCCATGTACTCTCACGATGCAGACAGAGGATCGAGTAGCTTGGTAGTTGGTACCGGAGTGTCCCTTGGTCTGCTCTCTGATGTGATGCCATGTTGCACCTCGTAGTGAAAGTGAGATGACCATTGCCATGAACGATGATGTAGACCCAAGCTCTTCTCCTACCCCTGCCTGTCCAAGCGAACGCTCGCTTTGAACGCTCACTTCTGATCGTTTTTTAATACTTGCTGATACGAATTGCTGTTCCCTGCAGAACACACCTCAGATCACACGTACATTTGACTTATGTGCTCTTGACCTGTCTCCATGACAGGAGCATATTCATCTGCAGATTCAGTCATGTTGGCCGACGTGCTATGTATCTCTCCTGTGGCAGACAAACAGTGACTTGGTAGTTTGGACTCGATCGCTTGTTGTCCTCCATCTCCTGTCGCGCTGACAGAGAGACGAGCGTGGCGTGGATTGAGGTGCAGGGTGGCGTGTAGCGGTCAAAATAGTAACCCGTGAAAAACAGTACCCGGAAGTCATCGCAGAGTTATCTGCGAGGGACGTGCTTTATGCAATTTACCGCTCCTGCACCTGTTCTTCGCATGGAATATATTCCGACAAACGACGCATTAGTTGCTTTACGAGGTTTTGGTGCATTTGTGTAGTTTAACACATGATGTAGCGTTCAAAAAAGTTTTTCCCCGTGTAAAGCCGTCTCCCCTGCCGGAAATAATATGGGAGTCACCTCCCTGTAGTCTGTTTGTAGTCTGGTTTTATAAAACGCGACCGTTGACTGACTTGGCACGCCCGGGGAGTTATGCTAAGATCCGGCCGCGTAAATATATCTGCGTTTTGTGACAAACGTCTTGCTCGGCGGTACTGTACTCCATGCACCTTAACGGTGCGCGTGATTCGGGTGTAATCTTAAGCTAAACGACGTTCCGAATGTTTCCGACTTCGACCATGTCAGCAGCGCCAATAAACGTCGTTTAGCTTAAGATTACACCCGAATCACGCGCACCGTTAAGGTGCATGGAGTACAGTACCGCCGAGAAAGACGTTTGTCACAAAACGCAGATATATTTACGCGGCCGGATCTTAGCATAACTCCCCGGGCGTGCCAAGTCAGTCAGGCGGAGTGGCGGGTGCCGTCTCTTTTTAGAGTGGAATTCTCAGCACGTCCCTCGCAGATAACTCTGCGATGACTTCCGGTTACTGTTTTTCACGGGTTACTATTTTGACCGCTACATGGCGTCATGGGTTCACTTGTGTAGAAAAGAGAGCAGGCAGGCAGACAGACAGACGGAGGGACGGACCGACAGACAGACAGACAGACAGACGGAGGGACGGACGGACGGACGGACGGACGGGTGGACGGACGGACGGGCGGACGGGTGGACGGACGGACGGGCGGACGGACGGACGGACGAGTGGACGGACGGAGGGAGGGAGGGACGGACGGACGGACGAGTGGACGGACGGAGGGACGGAGGGACGGACGGACAGACACACACACACACACACACACAGACAGACACAGACAAAAAGGCAAATAGACATAAGCGGAAGATCGGGCAGTCAGCCAGCAGGCAGCCCGATACATAGACCCACAGACAAATGGCGAGACAGACAGACAGACAGACAGACAGACAGACAGACGGACGGACGGACGGACGGACGGACGGACGGACAGACAGACAGACAGACAGACAGACAGACAGACAGACAGACAGACAGACGGATGGACACACGAACAGACGGACGGGCAGATGCTCAGGTGCAGACAGATAATTATGCGTATTTTCGCGCGCGCACACATGCACGCACACACCCCTCTTTCCCGCGCATACTCACGTGCACACAGTAAATTGAACGGACGCCTAACAGACTGACAGGCGGACGGACGGACGGACTCACAGACAAGATTAGCAGACGAACAAGCTGGTAGATCGGCAGGCACGGGTTAGAGCGCCAAATAATGCACGAGCAAACGAGTGCCTTCACCTCTCTCTACCTGTCAGAAACACAACATTGACAGTCTGCCAAACTGAGAGCAGCTTTTCACACGAGCCTTTCTGGCCTATTTGGTCATGCCTTGATGTGCTTTTAACCAGCATGCAGACAGGTAGGTATTCCCCCCTTCCAGTTTTATAATGGACAAGATTGCCGTTTCTTAGCGATATGGTGTGTGGTCTTTTAAGCAGTGAATGACAACAGCAATATTTAGCCTGCACTTTATGCAGAGGCTCATTCATTCACCATATTTGTACCGGCTTCCTTGTCATGGCTCCACTACGTGTGTATGTGCAGGTTTTTCGCAACCACGCCACTCCAAACGAGGTCAT